>CM042314.1:18964905-19259905 GCA_023566125.1 Zingel zingel | reverse complement strand
ATCTCTTTGTCTGACTAAAGAGTATTTCCCCTGAAATATTAAATTCAATCTCTAGTTTTATTAGTTTTGTCACACAGCAAGTTTGGTGTAGGTACTCAGATCATTTGAAATTGAAATTACAAAGAATTACATAAATACCATCTAACCAAAAAGCAATATGGCTGGAGAGCTTCAGAAAGGGAAGATTTAATTTAATTTAAAATACTGGATAAGTTATTTAAGTTTTATGAAAATAACCTAATTTCCTACAGGAAATGGGGCTGACTGCTACCATTGGAAATATAATAAAGAAAATGATTATGTATCTGCTTGTGAAATCACTGTCACAACTGTTTCACCTTAATTCATTTGTCTGACTTTCTTCCTCTCGTGACTTGTTTCTTTCCTCCAGCCTCTCTGTGTAGCAGCGTCAGCCCCTATCATGAGGTGATGCGGATGGAAAGGCGTCTTCGCTCATCATCTGAGGGGGCTGGTGGGCCTCGTATCCATGGAAACCACAGAGATGCCCCAGGCATGGAGGGATGTGGTCTGCTCAAACACAGAAACAATTCCTCGTCATCCAAACTGGGAAGTCTGGTAGGTCTTGAGCTGTGTCTGTAATGATTTTTATCAGTTCACACACACACACACACACACACACACACACACACACACACACACACACACACACACACATATCCAAATAAATGCACCATAACAACATTTCAAAACACAATAGGAGTAAAATAAAATCAATTATAGTAGAAATAAACCAAATAGGAATTAAGTTACAGGGCAGTAACACATTGCCCCTGATTTAATAAAGAAAATTAAAATACACTAGAAATTATGAATGTGTTTAAGACAGAGCTGTGAAGGTGTGAAATAATGCCCTGCATAGTGGTATTTATACAGTAACTAGATGTGGGCATTGTGTAAAATCACACAGAACTTGAATCCAACTTCATCCACAAGCTGTGCCCTTAGCTGTTTATTTGTGTAGCTGTGTACTCACACATACAACTCTGCATATCCAGGAACTGGAAAACCCACCACTGGATTACCAAATTGCCAGTGCATCATTACAGGAAGAACCCTGGGGATGAAAAGAGCGAATGTAATTGGCCACATTTGTACCCAGCTGCTACACACTCCCTTATAATATACTGGTGATGATAGGAGATCCTTTCTAATCTCACCCATGCCCAGTACCCATGCCTCTGGCAATAAAAAAACAAAAGTGTTCCAGCACACCCTGGGCAAAAGCAGTCGCAGGGCACTTGACTCTACTTTGCAGCTTTGATGCACAAAAATAGTGCTTTTTATTTTACTTTCATTAATAGTGCCTGTTTACATTTAGAGTGGGGACAAAATATGGTATGTTGGTGATTGAGGATCCGGGTAATCTCCGAAACTGACTTCTCTTGAACTCATTTTGAGATGTACAAGTTATTTAATAGGATCCAAATGGAGCTAAGTGAGAAATGTCACACATGTAATAGTGATCCACAGTGCTGTATTGACTTTACCATAACAAACTGGCACCTCTTAATGTGTCACTCATCGTAATATTCAACAGCTCAAATTAAGCATAAAAATTTGTGCTGTCAAACGATTAAAATATTTAATCGCGATTAATCGCATGAATGTCATAGTTAACTAGCAAATAATCGCACATTTTTATCTATTCTAAATGTCCCTAGATTTCTTTTTGTCCAATTATTTTTTTTTTCTCATTTTAATGCTCTTATCAACATGGAAAAGTGGATCGGCTTGCTTTGTGCTTTTGTCGCCTGGCTTTGACGAGGGGGCGGAGAATTCGCATCAGCTGTGTGCTTGACCATCAAGTGGTATTTCAGACAGGACGTGCTGCGATGATGGCTCAGTTCACAACAACAAAACACACAGATCACTTTGGTCTTGTCAATGGAACCATTTGGCAACTTTTTAAAAGTAAACTTTCCATTCAGAATCGTATTGGCATCCATTTTGGCGTCTCACGCTCGCCATCCACTCAAAACGTAACGTTAGCCTACTACTCTTTGGCCGGCTCGCAAGCCGAAACAAGTGTGTGCGGCGTGCCTGTTGTTTTGTTTCTGGTCTAGCTAGATCCGGTGTGGTTTTCTAGTTTTTCTAACGTTACTAGTTGTTGCAACAGCATGTGAAAAAAACTAAAAAGTTTGCTATGCCAAAAAGAACATTAATCTCGCGATAAAAAAATCAACGCTGTTAAAATGGATTTGTGTTAATGCCGTTAATAACGTGTTTAACTGACAGCACTAAAAAAATTAAAATCTATAAATAAGTAATACTGTATGTGTGTACACATGAATTTGAAAAGGCACAAAAGGCTGGTTTCGTACATTTAAAGCTATTCAAGGCAAAGCCCAGAAATTATGTTCCGTGCGAGTGTGAATGGATAAAGTACTTTGAAAAACTTCAGTCATATGTAGGATTTAAGCAATTTTTTTAGCTTTGTTTGTCTAACAAACATTGCACACATCTTTGTTGATGCATGCTGTAGCTATATCCACATTTGTTTCTAGGGAAAGGCTATAGCTATTATTGTGTATGGGTTAACACACACGAGGAAGCTCTGTGGGAGGAAAACTAGTTTAAGTCAATCCCATTTATTTTACCAGGGACTATAGGCTTTTACTAAGAGATTAAAAAGGACAGGGATATACACAGCACATTGCTATGTACTTTACAGACTGCATTTGCTTCTGACTGCTATAGGCAAACACTTTACCAAATGTGGTCTTATCTCTTCCGTTCCTTCCTCCGTTCTATAAAGGGCCCTTCAGGGGCCTAAGTTGTGCAGAAAGAGCAGGAGCCTTGGAGTGTATATTCAATTATGTACCACCACTTCTCTTTCTTTTAGTTTGATAAAAGTTTGTTGGTTAGCAGAACCAACAAACTTATGAAAAAGTCTGGGTCTACATACCTGAGACTGCTTCTTCTAAGTAAATAACTAAAGCCGCTGAGGGTATGAATAAAATGAATAGTCTGCTCATTGTTTAAGCATATACAACATGCAATGTGGCTGACTGTGGTGTTTCTGTGTGAAGGAGGCCTGTGGGACATTGCACCAGTTCAGGGCAAAACAGAGACAGACTAAAGCACACCAAACTAAACAGCATGCTAGGTGTATTTGCTTTATTTTTGCTGTTTCATTACAGCACCAGATAGAATATAATTATCATAAGGCAAATAAAGATTTGGTTTGCGGTGACAAATGACTAATTGGTTGAATTCACAGAGATAAACCGTGAGGTGCCTCTGTGAAGCAAAGCAAGACAGTGTTTGCTTGAGCTGTTTGGTGTTCTCATTCCAGTTGTTATTGTTATTTTGATATCTCTTTAGGATGCGCAAGATATTTATTTCACCGACATATACACTGTTGGTTCCTCAATGACAGCTGTGATAATATTTGTGCCGGCCGACAGTGATTACATTCAATTCCAGTTGACAAAAAAGAACAACTTTAGGCATTCTCTCTTATCTCAGAGAAACAATGTTGAATTATGCACTTTTGCTTGTAGTTTGATTGGCATATATGGCAGAATAGTTCAACTGCAATCCACTTTAGTTTGACTGTTACTATGCACATCAACAGTTGCTTGGCAGCTTGCTTGTGTGTTGTGACATAGGCTGTCTCTTCCAGTCTAGTTTATGCCTTGTAAAGGCTAGATATCACAAGTGACACTTGTATTAATCATAGAACAGATAAGGATTCACTTCCTCTTCCAGACAGAATTTGTAATTACCACAACCACATGGTTGAAAAACAGTGAAGATATTTAATATAGGTATTGAATGCTCACTTTGCCCAAAGACATCATATAAAAGCAGTAACAATTATCATACACATATAAAATTAAATCAAATTTCAAACCATTTTCTCTGAGGCTAGGTTTGTTAATACCAACTGGTCACACAGTAGAGCTCCGAAAGCAGTGGTTGATGAAAAACATATTATCTCATGACTAATACATACTTATTATTGCTGGATTACTGATAATATTGCATTCAATAGGTTTAATAATAATAATCATAATAATAATAGTTACCTTATTATAACTAGTTTACTAGTTTACAGCCCAGTCTCATGGCAGCAGTTCGTGAAATGGTCACGTTATTGAATCTTATTGATTTGTGTACTGAACACTTTAATGTTGTTATTTTCATGTGGTGAGCACAAATTTGATATAATATTTGACTTTATAAAGTAATGTATTTCAATGGGAAGCATATTTCGTGATCACAGAACAATTACGGTAGCGAGTAGTATTGATAAGTCGAAAATCCGCCCACGGAGGTTGGTCGGGGTGGTGGATGGGTCAAACAACACAGGACTTTAACCCCGGGGATTAAGACCGGGGATCGCGCCCCACGTGTTGCAGTTCCTTTCCGCGTTATTCTCTTCCTAACCACAACCGTCCCGTTGTTGTCGGCTCCCCCTTCGTATGACGGTTCCTTTCCCCGTTCTTCTTTTCCTAACCAGAACCATCCCGTTGTTGTGGCCGGCGTGTGGCGTTTCATTTCCCCATTGTTGCCTGCCACAGAGACCGCGGATCATGTCCCTGCGCCCGGGGATCACGTCCTGCTTGAGGCGGTCTGTCCCATTGTTGTCGCCGGTGTGTGGCGTTTGATTTCCCCGTTCTTGCGTCCCCCAGAGCAGCCCAGTGTCATGGCAGTTGGCCTGTACACGAATCAATAAATCTAAATAACGTGACCATTTGACGAACTGGCGTGAGACCGGGTTGGTATTTAATATATCATGGTGATTGTGTTATGTTGACTTTGTTCATGTTCTAAATGTGTTATTTTGTAAATAATTGAACAGTGTAGAGGCTAATAAAATGGTAAATGTACCTGGAAAGAATGGAGTTGATAGTGAAGTAGAGGCTCATTAGCTTTTAGAGAGGAACAACAGTCTTGAGGACTCAAACCCTCCAGGATTGGAATTGACTACCTCTGCTGTAGAAACAAATGTTTCTTTTAATTCACTGAAACTTCTTTTTATCCACCGCAATGTGGGTAAAGAGCTCAATGACGATCATTTTTAATAGCTTTTTGGTTATGTTGGTGCAGTCAGATATTCATTCAAGATAATCGTAAGCTGGTAATGTGTAGTCATAACTAAATCCAGTTCCTCGTTTTAATGTTACTACTGTTACTACTTCCAAATGTAAGGCTCTATTCAGTAGTAGTTTAGTACTCAAGATTTATCATTTAGCTTTAAAATGTACATCTACACACCGTCTTTTGTGACCCGTTACGAAATCAGAGAATGTTGGACCCAAGTGCGGAGACAGCCAGGCAAAAGTAAGCTTTGAGGATTTAATACAATAATCCATACAAACAAAAGGTGTTTTGAGAACAGCAGGCAAAGTAATCCAAAATGTGGTAGCAGTCAAAAATAGGAAACACAGGAAACCGGAACACTAAGACAAACCAGGTAGACTAACACACATAACTCCAAAACAGAAACAATACAGCAGACAAAGAAAACACAGAGACTAAATACAAGAGATAACGAGGACACAAGAGACAGGTGACACGTGTGCACACAGGAACAGGTGAAACAAATTAGGGTGGGGCAGACAATTACAAAGACGGGAAAACACAAGGCATTAAGTAAAACAAGACATGACAAGGGAGAAAACAGACTACAAAATAAAACAGGAAACTGAAACGCAGACACAACCATAACAATCCCACTAGACAACAATATACCCTTTTCATGATTGTAATTTTGACTAGTCATTGCAGATAAAGCAAAGGTGTAACAAATAACATAGATCAAATGATGGTGTGTCCCAAGGTGAAGGTGAAGGTGCTTTCAGACCAAATGTTGCCAGGCAAAGTGTACTTGTACAGTTTCTTTTCAAACACTTCCCTTTCTTTATTTCTGTTAACTGATTGTGTTTTTTTTCCGCTATGAAGTTATAAAACAAGAATATCAATACAAATCCCAATCCCACCGTCTCTCTCTCTATTTATCTGTAGAACCTAACAATTTTCACAGGTCAAAGTTTAGTCAAATTGAACGGAGCAAGATCAGGTCTGATCACACCTTAAGCCATACCTCTGATCCAGCATTCACAATACCAGGACCTGGAAACTAGAGCAATCAAATAGTGTAAAGTTGTTTCATGTTTGTAATTACACCTGTGCTGTTCTGCTATATGTCAACATATCTGCTGTATAAAAAGGTCAATAGACATGCAAATGCATTCCAATATGTCCTTGTTAAGTACTTAATCTTCTAGAAATCCTTTCACGTCTAGAATATATATCGCAGATGTAGGAAATGTGGATATCTCACTCTTAAGTTATGACTGTAGTTATGTTTTCTGCCTCAACCGTCTCAGTCACAACATATTCTCATAAAGTTTCCAGACTTTACAATACGTGAGAGGAATCATGAATAAAAATATGTACCTCAAATGTATGGCCATGATAAAAATATGGATTCTGTTGCCAACCAAGTCCACAGTATAACGCACAGGGATTAAGTATTTGTCTCTCTTACATTTTAAATGGCATTGCTTGTTGAATATGACGTTTGTTTTGCTTTGTGATGAGTGATTATTCTGTATTGAGAGGAGTATATATTTATTTATTTATAAATAACAAATGTCAGGTGATGTAAGTGAGACAGTATGGGTAAAAATCTGTTTCTTTTCATTCAACAAACAAATTTCCGATTTGACTGGGCATTCAATCCTTTGATCCCTCAGGCACATTGTAAACACAACTGGCTGTGAAGCGTCTGCTCAGACAGAATGAAAGTCATTTGTTACTCTGTATATTTTCCATTGCTTGAAGCCATAATACCTTGCTGCAAAGCCAAATCTCTCTCACTTGATCTTAATGCATTTATCACCCCTGAGCACTGAATAAAATGTAATTTTCATAGACTGTATTTGTGATTTCCACAGAGTGTGAACAGCAACCAGTGGATTTTAATGGACAGAAAGAACCTCTTGCTTCCTTTTATCCCTGTTTTGGATGTCATTCTGCTTGGCAGTTAAAAGATGGAGCCATCTGTTAATGAGAGCTGAATCTGATATTATCTCTATTAACTCAGGAATTATACTCACTCAAATCACATAAGCGAGGTAAAAAGGTGACATCTCTGGGTTGTAAAATTATATTAATACATTTCTGTGGTTAGAGGGGCACATTAAAATGGGTAATTTAGCTTCAAATGAAGTCTGTGTGCAGTAGTATCACACAGTATGGGTCTTCATTTCTTTTCCAATACCTTTAGCAATTACCTGTAATGCCTGAAATGAGTTCTTCTGTTCAATTGCATTACGCTGAAATGCATTCTGGTCTTTTTCTGATGTTAACTGCGCCCAGCAATCCATTTAAAAAAAACAACAAAAAAAAACAGTAATATAGTGTTACACATTCATACATTACAAAGTCCACAATGGCTTCATGTACAGTAGGTATGGCCAGACATGCTCGCTCTTTTTCTTTTTTTACAACTCACACTCTACCTCTCTCTTTCCCTCTCACTAACACACACACGGACACAGGTGTGGTTGAATAGTTAAGCATGTCACTGAGCACTGAGGCTTTTGTACTCCGATGGGAGGAGATCAATACAGTGTGGCTGTAAGGTTGTTAATGTCCAAACAACAGTGATGAGAGCTGAACAGAGTTGGTTATTGGATTTTCTTATCCATCTGTGATACTCCATGAGACTGGCTCCTGATTTTTGCTTTGGTTTTACGTTTTTCATTTTTTAAGTGCACAGAAGTTCAGACGTCTTTAAACCAATATTAAGTGCTCTGGAAGCACGTAGTTAGCCTCCCCCACTTATTTCCTTGTCTAAAAGGTTGTTTCAGGTAATAAAATGTATTCAGAACCAGGTCCAATCACTACTCATACTGAATAATAGTAATTATTTTGGCTTTGTGAGATTATCAAACTGCTGAGTTTTGCTGCATCAGGTTTCAGTGTACTGTATGAAATAACAAAAAACAACGTTGTGGTGCTCATTATTACCAGTATTTTGTAACATCTTATAGTTCACCTACATGGTATGCTGTTTAAAACAAATATGCAGAATTATCTGCAAAAAATATTATTTTATCTTGGTATTGCCATGTCCTTTAAGGTCCAGAGTAATTGGAAAGAACCTGCTGATTGTGAGAGTATGGTACCAGGGAAGCCCATGTTGGCAGTCGAGAGTTCTTTACCTCACGTGGATGTGTGTGTGTGTGTGTGTGTGTGTGTGTGTGTGTGTGTGTGTGTGTGTGTGTGTGTGTGTGTGTGTGTGTGTGTGTGTGTGTGTGTGTGTGTGTGTGTGTGTGTGTGTGTGTGTTATTAAGTGAACAAACTCAAGTCCTTTTTTACCAGTTTAGTTCCCTGCTGTAATTATTTATATGTAGCTACAAAAGCACACTCTCTTATGCAAGGGTATGTTGTGTTTTAATACATTTATTTGCTACTCTTTATTATGGTAGCAACAGCTTCTGTTCTGCAGTGGGGTTTCCTTCAATGACCATCAGATGGCAGCATTGACTTTTAAAATGCAACTCAACCAAAAGCAGCATCTGGCACACTATATGAGTGGGGGGGGAGAGGATGTAGCTCATTTGATAGATAAGGGATTGGGGAAAAAAACATATCTGTAATTTGTAACATCTAAAGATTTCTCAAGAAATATTAAAACTAGGGATACTATTGATAATTCAAGGCCACCCAGGAAGGAGGGAGGTTTGTGAAACATGGGTTTTTAATTGCGTTTTTGACTTATTATTGCTTGAGTTCTCTGTAAGGTAGATGGAAAAATGTTGTTAGTGTTAGGATGGCACTTTTTGTTAGATACATTTTTAGAGCCTACAAAATCAAGTTAATGTCATGAGACAAATGCTTTTGAAAGTTTGGATTGTTAATAAAAATGACTAAGTAATGGGCTGGAGAGAGAAGAGAAAAATATTATGTTTCTTGTTCAGCAGGTACTTTTTGCTTGTGAAGCATGGGGGATGCTGACAGATGTTACACAAAACTACAGCCTGATTTGGCACATGTATTGCTTTCTCAAACTGAACCCTAATTATTCCCACGTAACAGGAGTAGCAATATGTTTTCATGAGCTTGGCAGCAGTGATGAGGGACTAAATATCTTGTTACGTGCAGGCAAAGTGAAAGAAATTCCATTCCCTAATAAAAACAACATTATCATATAAAGCACTTTTCTGGTTTGGGTATCTTTTTTTCTAAATGTTTTGAGCCACCTGGATTGCTTTTTATAAAAAAACAATTTAATAGTTTGCTTTAATGTTGACATATCTTATCCTTGTTTTTAATTTGTATTTTTTTGTCTTTCACCCTCAGTGTTTGCCAAACCTGTTGGATATGTATGAGTGTCTAGCTAAAAACTGTTAGTGTCGTTATAATAACTAGTTCAGACCAACATTTGCATTTTACAGTATTTCTTTCTCTATTAGGAACCTTTGTTAATCATGTTATTATGAATATAATAATACATCATTATTATTTTGTTAGATGTATATTTGTAATGGTTTATTTCAAGTTTTGAGGTTTTGCTTTTTCTCTTCAGGATGTTTTAAACAACCTGGGTTCATCAGAGCTGGATGAAGATGATCTTATGTTAGACCTGGACCTTTCTGATGATCAACGACATCGACATGGTAATATATATATTTTTTTAAATAATGTTTTACATAAGAGCTGCATCTCTACACAGAAGTCTTTATGGCAAGTGTGTGGGTGAAGCATACGACAGGCTATAGAAGTTACAGATGATACACCAGCTCACGTTTTCACATTTAACTCTCTATCAAGCAAGTGTCTGTCTACATATTTATGCATTACTGCTATTTACAATTACTACAATACTGTTGGTATAGGGTTAAAATCAAATGCATGATCACCACTATCCACAGCCGGTCTACAACAAGGTCTCATACTTTTTATTTTTTATCTTAAAGGGGAACTATGCAGTTTTTTTTTTTTAAGCTTAATTTACCTTAACTGAACAGCTTCGGAGTCAATGGAATGGTTATATGATTTTTTTTCGAGTTGAATGGTGGTCGTCTCGCTTCCCCCTAGCGCCTGTGAGCGGAAAAACCACCCTTGCAACTTGCGGCCTGCATCAGGAAGTATCGTGTGATATCAGGTCTCGTGATGTAATGAATTGCTTCACAGCACTGCACACGTACGCCCATTCAGGAACCGGCTAACAAGGTAGCGATTGAGTTTTTCACACTATTTTCACGGCTGAGCCGGCAAAAAAGAAGCAGAAAGCTAGGAAAGCATTGTCAGAGGAACAGAGAAAGAGATAACGGCAGACTGACTGAGTGAGGAGTCAGACACAAGTAAACATAGGAGCTGCCAAATATCTATTCTGAAGCTGTAGGGGGGAGCTCTATAGAGAAACCTGCAAGCAAAAAGCGAGAAAACCGCGAAGAAATGGCCAAAACTGCATAGCGCCCCTTTAAATAAAAAACAATTCTCCAAAATCATTGTGTAGCTGTTCCTATGGAAAGAAGCTAAGGGCTCTTGCAAAAAAACATTCATAACATAAGAGAAAATCTGTCACATACAAACTCTTGCCTTTTATCTTTCACTCTCTCTATTCAAGAACATCTGTTCATATTTCTTTGTCGTCACTGATTATTTTTTCCTTCTTATTTACTTTTCCTCTCTTAACCCCCTTTTTGCTTTATCTCTCTCTCGCTCTCTGTCTCTTCACTCTATTCCATCATGTTAAAACATGAAACCAGTACCCTCCCTGGTTCTTTTAACATGTGCCACGACTTTGATGTAACTGCCTCATTTACAGTGATTTATCTCCTTTGTTTTTTTTTGGCATTTTAGTCACACTCCTCCTGACATGCCTCATGGTTGGCAGGTGACTGTCAGTGGAGAATTATTGCCTGTGCTCTACCACCGTGCAGCATAGAATGCCAAACACAGTAACCCCAACCTCCTTTCATATAACGCATAAGGAATCTATTATATGTAATGAGTGTGATGGGTGGCTATAAACACAACACAAATTCTTTCTTTCTTTACAAATTCATGTGTGAATTCCAAACATATTCATGTCTCATGAAGGAATTTGCTATTTTACTGTGAGTAGACGTACAGTAGTAAAGTGAAATGATCGGTTGCATTTCAAGATTCAAGATTCAAAATCCTTTATTAGTCCCACGACGGTGAAATTCACACTGTTGCAGCAGCAAGGGATAGGGGAGAAAGTACAAGACACTCTAAAGATAAACAAACAATGAATACATATAAGTAATGAGAATAAAATGTAAAATGTTTTGCAAGCACTATTTCTATTTAATAATTTCTCGCAGGAGCATTATGATAATGGAGCAAATTTGCAAGCCTTTTGCAAATACTGTCAGCATTGATTATTTTTCATATTAACAAACATCAAACTGCAAAGACACAAACTGTATACAGTACATCCACTTGAGACAGTTGGTGTTTGGCTGAGCATGTAATGACTCAACTGGTTTAACATGAGCTTGAAATGCGATCACCTTTCATCTCTGTGCTACATTTGCCTGTAAATATAGAGACAGGTTACATTTATCCTCAGCTTGATGTGTTTGCGCATGTCTGGCTTTGACTCTTATCTAACAGATCTCAAGCTATATATAAATGTGAGGTTAGATTCTATTATCTCTCTCTAGGCTACATTTAAGTCCCAGATGGACTTTAAGAATATTACATTTGCAGTCAAATAAAGTAGTAAAATAAGTAAAATGCTCAGCAGCACTGTGAAGTAAAGATTACAACAGGAGCTTCAGCCTTTATAAAAATATAAGCCTATATTTCCTGTGCTTATGTGGGTTGAAACGTTTTGGGAGGGATGGTGAGTTTGAACTGAACACACCCACACATACTGTAGCATGAAATTAAATGCTAGCTGAATTGTTCTCATAAGGTCAAGGGACTAAGACTTTGTGCTGGCGATGGGAGAGTAAGGTTCTTCCACACATTGAAATTTGCACCTGCACACATTTATTCAGACAGACAGACAAACAGATAGACCACATACATATCAGCGTACATTTGAAGATATATACAGAAAGACAAACAAACATGACTGGACACACACCCCATCCCGCACATCCACACACCTGCACACTCTCATTGGCACTCCTTATTTTTGTTTACCTCACTCGGGTGGCTTGTTGAAGCCTTGATTAAAAAGCAAGCAGTTTCACATAATTGTATGGCCAGCGGTGTTCAGCTGCAGGGCTCTGTGTTCTTAATCCTTCTGTGACTCATGCCCTGTGGAATGCCACAGGGACAGAAAGAGAGAGACAGCAGGACCTTTACAAAGAAATGAAGAAATGCCAAATCTTCACTTCATTACCAGTTTCTGTTCCACACTGCTCTGTCAAATGTGCCATTAAAAGTATATACTCTTTTTTTTTAAACAACTGATAGGTTTAAATAACGACAATTCTATCGCTACTGAATTTTAATTAGCTGCTTGTGACGTGACTGGTGTTTTATAGCCCTAATTTAATTTGGGAGGAGATTTAAGTTGACCGGTGTTCTTTTTGATGAGTAAAATATGTTGTTGTCAGGTTAGGTACTTTGGCACATTTTAGGTTTCAACTGAGATTTTAAAAAAATCAATGTGATATAATGACTATATGTGTGTTTGGGTGTGTGCACAGTGTCCAGAGAAGACTCCAGCCAGTCCCTGGCTTCCTGTCTCAACCTGCTCCCCTCCCCCATTGACCCATCAGGAGATCGCATCCCAGGGAGGGAAAACAATCAGAGGTATGTATATTTGTATTAATATACTGTGATGCATGCTCTCCCTATAAAACTATAGGGAGAATGTGCAAACAATGCAGTGCTGTCAGTGTAAGTATGTGAAGATTTTGAGCAGATTTTTCTTGCACTTAAAGCAAATTAAGACAAATAGTTAAAAATGATGTGTGTGTGTATTTGTGTATAGATGGGCTAGACATAATAGAGCCACAATCATGGACAGAAAAAGACAGGAGAAAAATTGTCTGGTATTGACCGGCCTAAAACAGTGTTCAATCACATACAATTGGAGCATATGCATGGCTCATGAACCTGTTTTGACGCCAATTTGTCCACAGGGTAATTTATCCTCTCTATAGTATGTCTACATTACAATAGAACTTTTTTTACACCACACACTCCATTGCCACTTGAGAGACGAAGAGAGAGAGAGGGAGAGTGTTATTGTCTATTCTAGGAATTGCTGATCTTTAATGTTCCCTGTAAATGCAAAACATGTTTTATGTCTTTCCCTCCCTTGGAGATTAGAAGAGACTAGCACAGAAAGACAGAGGGTAAATAAATAAATAAATTCTCTTTGAATGAATATGTAAGCTGTCTTTCTGTTCTCCTCTTACTCCCAGTAGCCAACGGCTGAAAGAGAACACTTAGAGTTTCTGTTTAGGGTGATTCCATATCTGATTTGATTTGGCCACTTGTTTCTTCTTACGCTCAGGAATCAGGATAGGTCTTGCTGGGCACACGGAAATGCGAAAAACACCCCACGCATCTGCAAAAAGATGCATACACACAAACACATACACAGAGCAGCTCTGTGGATAGGGCTTATTTGGTTTTATGGAGCCAGTGTGTATCACCATTGGTATCGTCTGGTGATGTATCTGACAAAGCAGTGGGTAATTATACTTTCAGTGATCCCCTTTCTCCTCACTGGTTGAATTTATTTTATTTCTGCTCGCACCCATGGAGTAAATGTATCTGTCTCTCCATGTTTCCCCCTAAATAAGCTGGCTATGAGCTTCTTTGTTTGTAGAGACAGTGCAGGTCAACTTGTGTGAGTGGTTTTGAGGTAGAGGTTGATCTATACTACACCATTGAGACATTGTACTCAGCCTTGGCTTCTTTATTTCTAAAGAGGGTTTTTATCATGCTTCTATCACTCTTTGAAATTGGCGCTGAATAGAGAAACATGTTCTCTGTCTAGACAGTGTCAGTGAATCATCCAAGTTGGGAATCAACCTTTTCAACTAATCCAAGGTTTTCATCTGACAGTTAATTGGTTGTTTTTTTCATACTGATGTCCCACTTGTCTTTGAAAGTACGGAGGATGGTATAAGTATGGAGAAGCATTCATGTCCTCACGCACGCACCTATGCACGTGCACACACACACACACACACAAACACACATTTGCATTATTCCTCTCTTATACAAGGTTAAGGCTAAAATGTAATTAGTCTGAAGTGAGTTTTCTTCTGTTTGGTTGAAACGCCAATCAGAGACAATGCAGATAGCATCCTTTTAGCAGAGCATGAGATTAATGAATGCATAAATGGATGAGGGAATAGGGTATTTGCTGTGTAGCTTCAAATGCCCTAACCTTATTTTGTGGTGATGCTCTGAAAAGATCAGTCAGTTGTAGACATATTTTTAACAAAACTGACTCTAAGTGCCATTCGTGGTAGACCAGCTGACTGATTGACATTGATGACTCAAGCCTCCAAAACTGTAGACAAATCTCACAATCTTAAAAGTGTGTGTGCTACTGACAATGAGACAGTTATGCAATGTAGTGGGCTTAGGGAGAAGAAGTGTGTGTTCTTCACAGTAAGGGAGTATTTTTTGTAGCTGAAGCAGTGTGCAGTGTGCAGCAGTGTAACCTCAGAAATTGACTGGATGGAAAGAGCGCTTACAGTTCGATAACAAATCACACCTTTGGGGCTTAGACAGATTCTTCTTTCTTTTGATTTCAAAGTGAATTTTACATTTTGTTTTATATAAATAACGATGGAGGTGGGAATCCCTGCCATTAAAACATGTTTTTGACTCTGGAAACACTGGGGCAGGTTACATATTAAGTTTCTTACCTTCAACACAAGGCTGCTGACGTGTTAATTTCCTACTGGAAAATGTAGTCTGTGAGTGAAGAAGCTGAGATTGGAGAGGGAAAAGAGTGTTTGCCCAGGGCTTGCTCTTTCTCTCTCAGTCTCTTTCGCTTTCTGTCTCAGGTTCCACAATCCCGCAAGGGGACATTGATTTGCTGGCGGCAAAGCAAGCTCCCATCTAGTCATACACAAGAAAACACAAACACATGCACGCATGCACACACACACACCAGTGTTGGGCAAGTTACTTCCAAAATGTAATACATTATAGATTACTAGTTACTGTCATTTGAGAGTAATTAGTTATATTACAATATTTCTGTCTCAGAATTGTAATGCTTTATACTACTTTTGCGTTACTTTTGAGTTACTTTCACCAAAATAACAGTGGAAGTAGGCTATGTCTTAGCAGGTAGCTTGTGAATTTCCCCCACGGGATCATTGAAGTCTCGTCTTCATCCACTACATCATAGTTTATTCATAATATTTTGTATTATCAATCTGAATCTGCATAGTAACTAGAGCTTTAAAATAAATAGTGAAGTAAAACGTACAATAGGCCTAATTGACTTTGAACTGTGGTTGAGTCGAAGTATACAATAGGAGAAAATGAAATTATTCGATTTTATCCGTCCCTGCAGTCATCTCAACCATCATATTCCAGCAACAGGAAATAACACTCACAGACTTTTTTTTCTGTGCTGAAATGTTTTGCGGTATTGGTGAGTTCTTAAAAAAACAAGACACCACTAACTGTGTTAAAATGCGTAGTAACTCACGTTACTGAGACTGTAACGGGTATAATATTACTGAAATGTTATTAGTAATGCGTTTATATTACTGCGTTACAGCAAAAAGGAATACATTACTGTAAAGGCGTTACTCCCATCACTGACACACACACACACACACACACACACACACACACACACACACACACCTGTCAGTCAGTCAGCCTCTCCAGAGAGAGTATCAGCTGCAGGATACTGCTGGGTGTCTGACAGGCTGCACAAAACATCTGCCGTACACACATGCACACACACTGTCTTGCACGCATACCTCTTTGATGAATGACATTTTGATGATTTTGATGGCAAGCATTTCATTCTCTGTGTTTATTACTTTGTAAACATACATACCTCAATAACAAAGCTACAGCCGTAAAGTCCATGTGCTAAATAGTAGTTTCCATTTCTCTGTGGGTGCACACAGTAGGAGTAGGAGAGAGACAGACGGAAAGGGGGAGATGGAAGGAGAGCTGGGGAGAGAAGAAAGACTGGAAACATTAGAGTGTATATATATATATATATTCACTTGAATATAGGACAAAGAAATATGTAGTCATAATGTCCCCCATCACCTTGTACTTGCTGCACAGTAGCTGGTGAGCAGGGATTGTGTCAGAGACACAGTATGCAGTACTCTACAATAGTTTTGAATCATGTAATCATGACAGGTTGGGATAAAAGTAGAGTATGAGGTTTAGTGATGCCACTTTAGACAGATGCTTCAAGAGCTGCAACTAACGATTGATGATTATTGATCATTATCGATTAATCTGCTGATTTGCACTTTTGCTTAAAAAATGACTTTAACCTATTATTCGTATATCAAAATAGTTGCAGATACATTTTCTGTTAATCGACAAATTCGTTAATTGACTGATCGTTGCAGATCTAGAGGTTTCTACTTTAGTGGCTGCAGTAGCTTTATAGCAAAAGACTGTTTTTAGATGATTTGAATCAGATATGGCTGGGATTTATTTTAGCAGAGTAGTGCAGTGTTGCTTTCTAATGAACTTTTAACCGAGCAGCTTTGTTTGCTAGCATTTCATGCTTGTTTGCTTGCATTTAATTTCAATGCTGAAAACACCAAATGTATGCAGTCATCTACATTTTGACACAACATACAGTAGATGGGCCAAAAATACTGTTTTGGCATAAGTTCATGTGCTTTGTTACATAAAGCCCTCGTCATGGAACTTTTGCCAGTTGCAGCTCTTACTCTAGATCATATTGTTATATATATCTTCACTGCATGACAATGAGTGTGCCTCAAAATGGCTTTTGATTGGTGGAAGAGGGGGGCGGAGGGCGTATTAGAAGGTGAATACTGATGTTATTGTTTGTGTGATATGTCTTAATGTCTTGTGTTAAGACATTGACACCTCCCTCATCTCTCCTATAGAAAAAGACAGAGGAAATCAAATGTTGACAGTTGCGGTATAATGTAGCTTGCCTGTTGCTATGGTAACGACAGTCTGCCTGTTGAATGTTCCTCTTCCATTCTTCTTTTCTTTCCCCGTTTCTCTTTTCATTGCTTCAATGTTGATTACTATGCAGAAGACAAACACTCCTCCACAGGTGTCCTTGTCTGTTTGTATCCAGTGGACACTCATCAAGTCTCAATTCCCATATCTCTACTTTTGATTTGAGGATTAATCTACAGCCATAACATTCACATGCTCTTGCGTTGGCATAATAAGATTTATTAGGGAAAATGTCCACATTTGTGAACAACAGGTCCCAATTTAACCCAAATTACAAACATCCACTCACATGCACATTTATAAAAACAGAAGGCATCAAGAATCCAGCTGAGCCGTGGCCGGGTTAGCTCAGTTGGTAGAACAGGCGCACATATATAGAGGTTTATTCCTCGACGCAGCAGCCGCAGGTTTGACTCCGTTTGACTTCCCCCTCTCTCTCCCCTTTCATGTCTTCATCTCTCCTGTGAAAATAAAGGCCTAAAAATGCAGAAAAAAATAATCTTAAAAAAAAGCATCCAGCTGAGCCTTTGAGTTGAGCTGGGGACAGATAAAATGCACTGCAGCATGATTTTTCAGACATAGACACACACACAGCATACAGAGGGAGTATGAGGGAACCCAGAGTAGATTTTCTTTACTCTCTGTTTAATTTGCTGGAATATAAAGAATCTAAATGTATTAAGTGGTGACAAAGCTCAGTATTTTATCTTGTATTAATCTATGCATTTTAGACTGTTTTACATTATATATTAAAGGAAATGTGTTGGTTATTTTTTTATGTTCTTGATACATTATTATTATTATATTATTATTATTATTATTATTATATTATTACTATATTATTACATTATATATATTTATTTATTTATATTTATTTTAGGCATTTTCAATATAAAGAAATGAGCATACATACATATACAAACAAACTCGAGACACAGTCTCACATTGGTGCCCTCCCCTTCTCCCTCCCCATACATACAGTGCAAAAAATAAATAAATAAGTAAATAAATAAAATAAAACAAGATCCAATTCTACAGAGGTATATCAATGGGCTAGTCAGACAGATGACTAAAGAGAGCACTTAGATAACATGAGCTGTTCGAGATTTAACTCCTTCACATATTCGATGAAGGGACTCCACACTCTATTGAATGTGTCACAAGAACCTTTCATTGTATGTCTAATCTTTTCTAGCTGAAGTAAAGACATCACCTCCTGGATCCATCTCCTGAAGGGTGGGCATTCATTAGATGTCCAATTCATTAAGATTACTCTACGTGTTATGAGACTACAGAACTCTACTGCTCTTTTTTATGTTCTTGTGGTATGTATTTCCGAGGGTGTGACTCCAAATATAGCGGTGAGTGGGGTTTGAGTGATGTGCTGCTGATGCATTCTTTTTTAATTTTCTCACAGTCTGAGCCAGCAGGTTGCTAGTACTAGCTAAGCATTATGCTCTTCAGAAGGGATGTAAAGCTATGGCTTTATGCTCTCACACTCATTTTTAATTTTCAGACCAGAATCAAATCCTATCCTGTAATCTGCACCAGTTGTCGTGCATAGTCCATTGCTGTTGCTTCTAGTTTTTATCTCTTTATTAAATGTTCAACACAGGGAGACTAATTAGTGTTGGCTTCCGGTTTTTCCTTCTTCCTTTGAGTGGGAACTTGTTGTTCTGATTTGTATCGCAGAGAAAAACATCAGATTGGCAATGAATAAGTAATTACTTTGCTTTCCATTACTTAGTGGTCTGTTCTAGGAATCATTGAAGAGGTATTCACTGTTGCTCTTTTGTTACTGTTACTAGATTGTAAGACATGACAAGACGTTTTTTTGTTTCCTGAACTTTGTCATTTTGCAGCATATGGGTGATTTTATGGCATGATGATTGTCATGCATTGTCGGCCTCTCCTCTATTTATCTTGTCTCTTTTTTTGTGGTCTACAGCATACTGTATGTTGATCACATTTTTGATACAGCTTGCTAAGATTAGCACGCTGTTCTAAGAAAATGTACAGCAAAGTGATAACATTTGCATTCTGCAGTGATACATTAAGATGTTTCCCATCCTTTTTGTTTATTTCTCAATTACCTTCCTTTCTACTACTTCTACTATTCTTAGCAAATGCTGAATATTTCCCATGAGAAGTTGTTGCTGATATATCTGCCCTTATTCGTGTTTGAGCTTAGTAGCTTGTATCAACATCACCAAAAACAAGGCTCTGGAAAAGAAAGCCTCTGTACAGTAGTCATCACGAAACTTTGCCTTCAGACCCTTCTAATAAAATTTGGCTGAGTAAGTTTTAAGGAATAGTTCAACTTTTGAGGATATATGCTTTATGCTTCTTTTTTAAGATTATTTTTTAGGCTTTTACGCCTTTATTTGATAGGACAGCTAGGTGAGAAAGGGGAGAGAGGGGGGGGGGAAGACATGCAGGAAATCGTCACAGGTCGGATTCAAACCCTGGACCTCTGCGTCAAGGCATAAACCTCTCAGTATATGTGCGCCTGCTCTACCCACTGACCCAACCCGGCCACACTTTTATGCTTTCTTTACGAGCCTTAGATGATAAGATCGATATCTATCTCATATCTGTGCACCGAGTGGAGAGATGTTTATCCCAGCTTAGGATAAAAACTGAAAGCAGGGGGAAGACTCCAAGCCTGGCTCAGAACAGAGATCCTAAAACAATAATTTGTGGTTCAGGGGGAGTTACGTGCTGTAACTATTTATTAGCAAACAACAGCTGGATGCAGTGACTGTACACAGCATCCTGCATTTTTGTTGTCACAGTGATGTCGCAAGGTTAGGTACCAATGTTCAGAGACCAAAACTAAAACCTGTGCTCACTGACCATATCTGTCAACCTAGAAGTGTGAATAGATAGATCTTGTGAAAGATAATAATAATATTGTAATATGTCCGTTATTTGCCAAGTACATTTTACACATACAATGAATGTGTCCTTTGCATTGAAGTGATCCTAACTAAGTATGCATGGGCTTTATGAAAGGATAGTATTATAGTATAATATGTAATATCGCCACCTGAAACCACAAAATGTTGTTTTTACATTTCTGTTTGTGTGCGGATTAAACAAGAGATACAATGTGTTAATTATAGGTGTCAGTAGGTGTTTTTTTCAACTTTGACATAGACATTTTTACCCATCACTGGTAAACTTTGCTTCATACAGATTAATTCATTCATTCATTTAACCTAACCCTTGTGCAAGTGATTATGAACAGGAAATTATGTTTATGTGCACCAAGTCAGAAAACATGAAGACTAAAAGGTAATAAGGGGATATTGGTTAACATTTATTCAGAATTGCTGTCAACGAGAATATCAAGTGTGAACATTTAAAATGGATCGGACTTGAGTGCCGAGTATGTCACAATAAAGTCGTGCATCCAGGATCACTGTCATGTAATGTACATCATGTGTACTATATGCTATGACTC
Source organism: Zingel zingel (assembly GCA_023566125.1). NCBI lineage: Eukaryota > Metazoa > Chordata > Actinopteri > Perciformes > Percidae > Zingel > Zingel zingel. The sequence continues at coordinate 19,239,288 of CM042314.1, read as the reverse complement.
AGCATTGCAACCTTTGTTCAGCACGGTGTTATTATTTTGTCATGGTGGTGACAACAATGGCGCTACAAAATAACAAATCAGAATTATGACTCATCTTAAACAATGTATTTGGCTCTCTGAAGGGAAATTAGGCAGTCTGACAGAGATGAGAGGAAATGAGATGAAAAAGAGAGACACCATTTTAATTTATTTTATCTAAATGTTGTTGATGTTGTTACTGTCATCATAAAACATTGCTACACGCTGTGCTCCTCATTGAGCAACTGCCCAGTAAACAGCGGCTCGTTGGCGGCTCTCACTCATTAAGAAGCAGACCATTACATTTGCAAAAGACAATGACAAAAAAGCCCCAAAATCAATTCAGTTTCTGTTGGCATTGAAGGGCAGTTTGAGCAAAGGCACCACTAGTCGGTGTTTGCTCTCAGGCTCCATGCCGCTGTCCATATTGTCCTCGCTGCATCTGCAGCCTTTCTCTGGCTGAACACGGATGTATACTGTATATATATACGACTGAATATCCAAGTCAGTCACAATACTTGTAAAATGTACACTGTAAAATAATCTCATCCACCACATCCTCTTGCAGAGGAAAGGTAGCTAGTTTGCAATACAAGAGAAGAGAACAGGGAAGTTTGTGTGGACACAGCATTCCGGGATGGGACAAAAACGTGTTCTAGTTTATTGGCATCTCTTTACACCAATCACAATCGTCTTGGGCGGCGCTAAGCGCTGTACGGAGCAACGGCGACTCTGCAAAATTGCCTCTGGAAGGAACTTGTTTTGGTTGAACATGTGTACGTTCAAATGTTGTTTTAGTCGTGCAACAGAAAACTCAGATTGGACACATAGTCTAGCTAGCTGTCTGGATTTACCCTTTTTTGTTGCCGTTGGCAACGGAGCAATCCCGGAAGTGGAATGTCGCGGATATAGACCATGATATAGACTAGGCAAAGTATAGCTGAGTTTTCTTGAATAAACATAACACAACACATTATAATGTAATTGAAATTCTGGTCCTTTATTATCATGGCGTTTGAATAAATAGCGTAAAATGATCATCTCCGTAAGTAATGAATAGAATAGATGAACATTGAATGTGCCATACGTGGGAAATTTGCATTTTTTACATTGGATTGTTGATTTGAGTTTATAAATAACTAAATCAGCCTCAGTCAACCAGTGGTTGCTTTTGTGATCTATTGTCACCTTTGGCATTTATGCTTTTTTTGGGGGTAAATTCTCATTATTCAGAATTGAAAACAGGCACAGTTACTTGTTAGTGGAACAAACATAATTATAAAGCAGTAGAATAAATCCTGTGGTGCTCGCATAACACTACAAACTCAAAAGAGTATTGTGGCTCATGTTTCCTCGGGCACTAACTCTTAGTAGTGGACTTTGTGAACTCAGAAGGGTTTTTGTGCTAAAAAGTGAGAATGTTCCACTTTAGTGGAATAACGCTTTAAGGCTTCAATACAGGATACAACTTTGGGCACTGTGGTATGGCAATATTCTCTGAAATAGGAAAATGTAATGTGACACATGGGACCAATATTAAATAGATCTCTCCAAGCAACTAGAAGTTTTGATAGTAATTAGTGCAAGTGTGTGCTGATAACTTCCTAAGGTCGCTCCCCCACGAAAAGCTAGTGTGGTGGTTCTTAGTCTTTTTGTACGGGATTATCATTATGATACTCAACAAATGCTAAGGAAGTGGTTGAGTGGACTGTCTCAGAAGGTCTCATTAAGTCAGACAGGGAAAAGGGGTAAATAAGAGGTACAGATGTCTTGCAAAAACAAGTGCAGATTCAGAGTGAAAAGTGTAAAGTAAAGCAGAGAGGACAATTAGGTTAATCACAAAGTTACCCCAGCCATATTACATTTTTATTATATTCCCCCGTTTCTGTCTGTCTGAAGACTTGAATTCAACATTAGATTCACTGCCTGGAGCTTGGCTTGTGCTCACACTTTAGTCACAGATGCATTTTATGTCAGAGATGAGTTTAATGGCAACATTAAACATCCGTAGCCCCAGGTGCTGAATGCAGATGAGCGCACTGTCTGTCAGATGGAAAAGGGTGACAAATGAGGGTGATCATTCTCCAATAGCTGCGGTATACTGTTATACTTCACTTGTGCATGCATACAAGTGCATTACACACACACATACCGAATTGTCCCCATAAATGTGTGTTGTCAGTAAACAATTTACTGAGGGAAAAATTGGCATAGTAGACTGACTGCCCTATCCTAGCTATGTCTCAGTGTTAATGTGTCTTACTCTATTTATTCCTGAGACAATGCAGTCTTCATATTGCTGTTTGACAAGGGTGCAGCCCACCCCTCTTCACTGCTGCTTAAGATAAAGCACTTCAATCACTCAGCAGTCATTATTTGTTACTTCATGCGCTAACTGAACATTATGTAAACCTAGACATCTTAGTGTGCATATAGGAATATGTGTCTCATCGTTATTGGCTCTGTGTGGATGTGCAGGTATGTGTTAGAGCTAATGGCCCTGTAATAAAATACTGTGTGAGTGGTAAAATAATGAAAGTCATAAAAAGGCAGATAATTGACTTTTTCAGGTTGGCGAAGTGGATCACTTTTTATGCAGCTATTGAGAAATGGCTTTAGAGGTGAGAGGGGTGAATCAGAAGGGTTGAGGGGAGAGTTAAAGGGAGAGAAAGACAGTAGAAGAAAAATACATGTTGAAAGGAAAGGAGAAAAAAGGAAAAGAAAGACGATGGGCAAGAGAAAAAGGAAATATGAGAGAATAGAACAGAAAAAATTGTGAGGACAGAAAGGGCAAAAGAAAAATTAGAGTACAATTTTAAGGATTAAGGAAGGGGGCATTTTTCAAACTCTTTTTCTATGTATTTTTTCTTTCATTTGTGTAATTACTCTGAAAAGAGCGTAGGGAGAAAAATTTCTGTGAAAACAATGATTTGCACTTTAATCCATGTGTTCAGTTGTAATTAGCTTCACACTGACATGGTCACGCATTACCAGTTTCAGCAACTAGCTGGTGTAATACTACATCTTTATACAGTCATGGCCAAAAGTGTTGGCACCCCTGAAATTTTTCCAGAAAATCAAGTATTTCTCACAGAAAAGTATTGCATTAACACATGTTTTGCTACACACATGTTTATTCCCTTTGTGTGTATTGGAACAAAACAAAAAAAAGAAGGAAAAAAAGCAAATTGGACATAATTGCACACAAATTCAAAAAATGAGCTGGACAAAATTATTGGCACCCTTTCAAAATTAAAAAATTAAAAATAAGATTGTTTCAAGCATGTGATGCTCCTTTAAACTCACCTGGGGCAAGTAACAGGTGTGGGCAATATAAAAATCACACCAGAAAGCAGATAAAAAGGAGAGAAGTTGACTTAGTCTGTGCATTGTGTGTCTGTGTGTACCACACTAAGCATGGACAACAGAAAGAGGAGAAGAGAACTGTCTGAGGACTTGAGAACCAAAATTGTGGAAAAATATCAACAATCTCAAGGTTACAAGTCCATCTCCAGAGATCTAGATGTTCCTTTGTCCACAGTGCGCAGCATTATCAAGAAGTTTGCAACCCATGGCACTGTAGCTAATCTCCCTGGACGTGGACGGAAGAGGAAAAACTGAGGAAAGGTTGCAACGCAGAATAGTCCAGATGGTGGATAAGCAGCCCCAAACAAGTTCCAAAGAAATTCAAGCTGTCCTGCAGGATCAGGGTGCATCAGTGTCAGCTCAAACTATCTGTCGACATTTGAATGAAATGCTATGGCAGGAGACCCAGGAGGAACCCACTGCTGACACAGAGACATAAAAAAGCAAGACAACAGTTTGCCAAAATGTACTTGAGTAAGCCAAAATCGTTCTGGGAAAACTTCTTGTGGACAGATGAGACCAAGATAGAGCTTTTTGGTAAAGCACATCATTCTACTGTTTACCAAAAACGGAATGAGGCCTACAAAGAAAAGAACACAGTACCTACAGTCAAATATGGTGGAGGTTCAAATATGTTTTGGGGTTGTTTTGCTGCCTCTGGCACTGGGTGCCTTGACTGTGTGCAAGGCATCATGAAATCTGAGGATTACCAAAGGATTTTGGGTCGCAATGTAGGGCCCAGTGTCAAAAAGCTGGGTTTGCGTCCGAGATCGTGGGTCTTCCAGCAGGACAATGACCGCAAACATACTTCAGAAAGCACACAGAAATGGATGGCAACAAAGCGCTGGAGAGTTCTGAAGTGGCCAGCAATGAATCCAGATCTAAATCCCATTGAACACCTGTGGAGAGATCTTAAAATTGCTGTTGGGAAAAGGCGCCCTTCCAATATGAGAGACCTGGAGCAGTTTGCAAAGGAAGAGTGGTCCAAAATTCCGGGTGAGTGGTGTAAGAAGCTTATTGATGGTTATAGGAAGCAATTGATTTCAGTTATTTGTTTCCAAAGGGTGTGCAACCAAATATTAAGTTAAGGGTGCCAATAATTTTGTCCAGCCCATTTTTTGAGTTTTGTGTGCAATTATGTCCAATTTGCTTTTTTTCCTTCTTTTTTTTTTTTGTTCCAATACACACAAAGGGAATAAACATGTGTATAGCAAAACATGTGTTAATGCAATACTTTTCTGTGAGAAATACTTGATTTTCTGGAAAAATTTCAGGGGTGCCAAGGCTGGCCATGGCTGTAAATTCAAATTAGGACTTTATCCATTTGTGTTGTTGAAGACTTTCAGATTAGACAAAACATACGATGAGGTGGATTTGGTGCAATATGAAAATATTTATATATGACCTGAGTTAGTTCTGCAGAGCAAGTGCACCAATTTACTGGTTGCACAATAATTAGTGTACTACGATAGAATCAATAAACATGACCATTTCACGAACTGCTGTGAGACCATGTTGGATAGTTCCCCTTACACAGGCTGATGACTAGGCCTCTAATATGGTTTTCTCCGACAGTCTAATCTTCTAATTGACTCCTATCACAATGTCCTCTTCCCTGCACTAACATACATACTGTATAACCCGTTGAGAGGTGTTGTGTGTGTGTGTGTGTGTGTGTGTGTGTGTGTGTGTGTGTGTTAGGCCTGCACGATATTGGAAAAAACTTACATTGCGATATTTTTTCCCCTGTGATATATATATTTTGATATGAAAAAAAGACAAATTTTTACAAGAGGACATAAATTTCCCTATTTAGAAATACTAAATCATTCTCAACTTTTGTAGGGGAGTGCATCTACAAAGAAAAAAAAAAATGAAAAAGGAAATTTTCTTATGTGAACCAGTCTTTGTTGAACTTTAATGCTTTACAAAAACCAAAGCAAGTAAGTGCTGTGATTACTCTTCTGAAGTGATTTTGGAGAGGGAAATTAGGAAGAAATACACTGGTTGACTGACATGCAGTGTAGGGAAGTTACTTTTAAAAAGTAGTGTTTGCTTGTTACTCATTACTTCTTAAAAAGTAATCCGTTACTTTACTTAGTTACCCCCTATGGAAAGTAACTTTTTACTTTACTCGTTACTTTTACGTTACTTTTAAAGTTAATTATACAGAAACTATCTTTGACCATAAAGCCAATCTCTGGTTTATCAGTGAAGTGTCTGAACTCCACTGCAGGACTGGATTCTCTACTCACAGAGTAACGGCTGATTCATTATGAATCCAGCGAGTCCAGCGCGGATTGAATGCACATCAGCAGTTCATTGGCGTTACACAGTGTTAGTGTATACTATGTAATGTCTGTATCGACCTGTTCCGGTCGCGCAGCCACGATGGTCCGTGCATTGTCGTAGACACATGCAGCCTCTTTTCTGGAAACCCTTGCATGTCCGTGCAACCGACACAAGTCCAGCGCTCCGCTGCGTGTATGTATGAGGCCATCTCCACCGCGTCCATCTGTGAGGTTGTCAGCTTTGTGTCTGCCTGGCTCAGTCCAGTCCTGTCCAGCAAAAAGCCACAAAGCTTAAAACGCTCTCAAAAGTTATCTTTGGCTGCTTCTCGCTTGCCATGATTACTCTCCTACCAGCCAGTCTGTCACGTCCTGTGTGGAGCTTTTGAGCGCGCAGCTGAGAAGGCAGTGTCGCTGTCAAATCTGTCCCTGAAAAACCCGAAAAAGATATTAATAATGCATGCATGTTCCTTCCTCTAAATTTCAGCTTGTGGTCGACTAGCGGGGCCTGCTTTGGTTGTTTGATAAATTGATTAAAATTGATCATGATTGTTGGTTTGCTGTGCATGCAGAGCCTGCATGTCACATTCTTGCAACAAACTGTGTATCCAAGAGCACTTAAATCAGTATAAATTACGTTATATCAGAAACAGACTGCTGTTGTAGATTAGTGTTAAGTTTCCAGCGTCGCAGCTCCGAACTGTAACGTTACTTGGGACAGACACCTTGTTTCTTTAGGCTAACTATGTTAGCTTCAGCCTGGCTGGTAGCAGCTTTCTGCAGTGAAAAATGGCCGGGAAATTTCATGATTACATTGCATTAATCAGGTGATTTAGTTTGTCTTTGCAGCGAACATAAAACATTGACTACTGTAGCTTCACTACCCATGGAAAAGCATGTGCATCACTGTGTCAACGGCAGCTGCCGCTTACGGTACTTTTCTACACACGGGAGAGCCTCACTTCCCATAACAACCTCCCCCCGTCGGACTAACGTTATGTCACATGACCACCTGTTTAGGGAAGGGTCGGCGGGTAACAATCATGGAAAAGGAGAAAGGTGAAAGTTTACTTTTTTATCAAGTAGCAAAGAAGTTGTAGCGTCATCACAACGTCCTGCAATGTGACTATCGCGCACATCGCGATGTAGACGATGAAACAAAATATCGTGCAGCCCTAGTGTGTGTGTGTGTGTGTGTGTGTGTGTGTGTGTGTGTGTGTGTGTGTGTGTGTGTGTGTGTGTGTGTGTGTGTGTGTGTGTGTGTGTGTGTGTGTGTGTGTGTTAGTGAGAGAGAAAGAGAGAAAGAGAGAAAGAGAGAGGTAGAGCGTGAGTTGTAAAAACAAAAAAGAGCGAGCGAGCGTGTCCGGCTATCGGCTCATGACAGTAAAAAGACAGATGACCCTGAGTAGAGGAACGGCCTCCCTGCCTGTATAACATCTATCATCGCTGAACAAACTTGTCTTCAACTGTGCTGTGCACTTCCTGGTGTGTGTTTGTGTGTGTGCTCTTCCACATACTGTATATGTGGGGTAATTACCTGTAGATGAGACTTATACTTAGCTGGAAAGTGAATTTGTCTACTCTGTAACTGCAGCAGTGTTTCCTTTAGGATTTTTTTTAGCAGTGGGGGCAGGTCTGTCGGAACCCCTCCCCCTCCCCACACAGTCCCACACCCGCCACAAAATGTTTAACGTATTAAACGGATATGACACTTCGCTGCAACACAAACAAATGTATTTATTCACCTATATTCACACACAGTGAGGCATATTTTAATTTCGTTTTGATTGAACTGTATTTTTGAGGAAATGTAGGTCTACAAAATGAATTTTTACAATAAATTGTTCATAGGGAAACCAAAACCCAAAGTAGGCTATAGAATGAAACCATTCATAATGAAACTAATTGCACATTTGCCTCAGTGGCAAAGTTGGCAGCCTTGCTGTGTGCATTTGATTTTTCTTAGATTTTGGAAAGATAACTCCAAGGCTCGGTTATAGGGGAATTCAGAAAGAGGTGGCCCATTAACTTTGCTAAATAAAAAAATACAATCCTGCTGGTACCTGACTTTTCCTAAAATAGTCTATATTTTAGACTAATGTATATATTTTTGTTTGTATATACATTACACAAAAGGCAAAGAAAATACAATCACTTTTACCTATTTTAGCCATACACGGTCATATTGACCGCTCGGATTTTCACGGTTTTGTTTTTAATCTTTTGCGTGGTTGAAGATGCATCTTGGTTGCTTAGTAATAATCATAGTCTCTGTCAGAGAAACGTAACTAGCGGTCTCGAGTAACAAGTGTGGGCATCACCGATGGGCCGAAGGCAAAGCCAGAGTCGGTAACGTAGGCTATGGCGTGGATGGACTCTGTTCTGAATCAGAAGAAAAGCACCGGGCGCTCACTCTGTGAAAGGCGCGGTGCACGTAGATGGCCGGTGGCTGTCTACGTGTTCATATAACTTTATACATGCTACAACTGGCTGGAATCATTACACAAATCCTCTCCAAGGAGTGCACCAGCTGTAAAATGTCCCGGAGGAAGTTCATGCAGCAACTGGAGAGCTGAGAGCTGAGTTTATGGAGGAAAAAGGGCCGCGGCGCACGGTCGGAGCAGCGCTGCGCACCACAGCAGACACCAAAACGGAGGCAGTGCCAGGTTAGGTTAGGTTATAAATGTTCAAATAACATAATTGTAATTTTATTTGGCTGTGAATTATGTTGAATGAATTTCCCCCAATATGTTTCGGGACAGGAATGTATGAAATAATCACGGTTTAGCCTACTATGCCATGATATGATATCAAGGGCGTTGTATTGAATCAACAGTCACGTGCAATTTAGCTAGCAGGTGAAGGTGAACTAAAAATGTGCAAGAACTATTGATTAATACAGGCTTAAATGAACTGACAACATAAATTATACAACTTACAGTTCTCAATGATGCACACATGCCATCTCAACTGGGTCCTCCTGACAGTTTCCTTTTTCTCTTTCTCCCTTTTCTCCGCGTTGTGAAGCACGTGTCCGCGCTATTTTCTGATGTGCTCTCTAACAAACAATCACTGCTGATAGACGGCTTTTTGTACATTTCTGATACCGTGGCGGATCGCCACTTGCCAATCAACATAGAGGAAACACTGTGCAGTCCAAAATATATACTCTGACATGACATGCTCACGCATGCACATTTGCATATACCTCACACACAACACTGGCAGCTTGGCAGTCTTTGCCAATGCTGCTGTCATTGAAACAGTCGCTCGGTTCCAAGTTTTGTTCCATCCTCACTGAGAGCTGGGTTTCATTGAGTTAAACAGCTATCCTGCTCTTTTTATTCTGAAGGGAGATTTCAAGTCCAAAATATCAAACCACATATAGCGCTCACTTCTGTTTGAGAAATGGTGCATTGCTGGTTCAAGTCTCTTCTAAAAAATATGTTGCAGAGATACTGCCAATGTTCACATTTTGTGTTTTATTCCTACAATATCTGCTTGTGATAACAAAAGCTTGACTCAGGTGTAATTTTATTAGGCCCTTTGTGGTCATGTTTAAACATTGTAAATGTAAAAAAACCTCCCTTCCTATAGGCTACAAATAGAGACGCCCATCTATCCGTGCAGTACGTTAACTACTTTTGCATTAACACTAAATATTGCCAGCCAGGACATACAATACAATGTTAGTGCAAATTAGTTGTAGATGGATGTTATTCATATGATATAAGGTTGGCTATTTTTTTGTAAATATAAGCTAAAAAATTAATCACTTAAATGCCATTTCTACTGCAGCAGACAGCCTGACATAGGACCAAGAAAAAGTGAGATTTAGTGGTATTCCCATTTATTATTATTTTTTTTTTTTAAATGTTCCCTACAGTAAAACACTCTTACAGCCCAACTATTCCACTTCTAGTCACCTGAAACAGTAATTGCCCCGCATATGGGCACCTCTATGATTATAGTTTAGGGTGGGTATAGTTTAAGCACCTCTCCCACTTATTTTTCTGTCACTCTGTGGAATTGATGTGCACCACAGAGGTAAAAAAAGATTCCAAACCTGAAAGCCTAAAAGCTAGAAAAAGAGTGTCAGACTCAGAGAAAAAGAGACATAGAAAAACAAAAACAAAACAAAAAACAAGAAGAAAAAAAAAACTTTATTGTGGCACTGCACTGCACCACTTGACAGAAGCTGTCGGGAAGAAGTGTGCATGATTGATCATATGTCATTTATTCACGCTCAATTCATCCAGCCTCGATAGCAGGGTTGAGCAACAAGGAAATAAATAGAGAAACTTCACTCCACGTCAGGCAGGAACAAAAGCTTCAACGTATACAGTTTAAGGTGGGGGAAAAGAACCAGTGGCTACTTGATAGACAGAGCTCACCGGTCCAAAAAAAACAGCAGGCTTCATTGACATTTGTCTGAGGTGCTAAGAAGAATCTCCGGGGGGCACCTTAGGCTTTGATACTGCATCAGTTTAGTGTTGTGGTTGTCAGAGTGATAGGGGGGGAAATAGACGAAGGGGCAAGGGGAGAGCTGTAGAGACATGAGACAAGGACTCGAGCAAAGGGCAGAGTGGGGGTTGAGAAGGGAAGGGCAGGTGAACAAAGAAAAGTAAGAGAGAAGGGAGCTTGGATGGAGCGGTCGAGGGTTGATGATTGATGAATAAAAAGAGAGTGAGAAGGAAAGGTAGACAGATAGACGGTGAATGGATGATAGGGAAAAGAAGAAAGAGGGGTGGGATGGGGAACCAGTGAAGAAGAAAGTATTTGGGAAAATGAGGGAGCCATTTAGTCAGACCTTTTTAGTGAGAAGTCTTTGGAGTGGCTTATGTTGATCGATATTTTAGTGATATGGTCTTCTTTTGCTCAAAGAACATTTTTCCTGGAGAATCTGCTGTCTGACTTAATGCTCCCCGCCACTGTTTACTTGGTAATTTTTCTGGGAAAATGGCACTAAAGGCATCTAATTTCCTCTCACCTCCTCTCTAAATGGCTATCAGTCAAGAGTAAACACGGTCTCTTGATGATAAAGAGCTACTCGCTTCTGCGTCTATGCCTGCCTCTCTTTACTGCCATCCCCTCTTCTCTCCTCCTTTTCTTGATATGCAGACTGTGATCTCCCTGGTTGTCTTTGTGGTTTTTAGAAAGGAGATTGGTATATTCCAGTTCACCTTTTGAAAATGTCATAAAGAAGGTGAGAAACACACTCCCCCTTTATGCACTTCTGTCAAAATATCACATCTTGGCAGACAAATGCAGCACCTTAGTTTATTTAAACACATTTTATTAATCTGTTCGTTAATTTTAGTTTTTTTTTTCTGTTGTTTGATGGCAGCTTTCTTTTACTACCTGAAATGGGAAAACTGTCCATAGCCATGGTATAAGCACACATTATTTTTACATTGCATTTACAGTATTATTCTATTACTATAGTTAAGTTAAATCAGATTAACTGTTTTGCGCTTGTGAGAAAGAAACAATCTATTCATTGTTAATAGTTTTACACTTTAAGACCACATTGTCCTTGGAGCTAAACATTCAACATGCTTTTGTTATGTCCTTAGTTTTGATATTTGGAAAATCTCTTTGGGCCAAGTAAGGGTCATCTGCACATATTGATAGAAAACCTGACTGTAATTGCTTTTTAAATAATTTGTCAATGGAAAAAAGGACACATTCTAAAGGTAACTTTTCAGCATTTACAGAACTCAGTGTTGTGGTTATTTTGACTTAGTCAAGTCAAATACCATAGATTATTTGCTTATTGATGCTTTTGAATTTCATTGTACTCTTACCACTATCTTCATACCTGCCAACCAGATATATGTTCATGCTAAGTAACCCGTTTCTTTACACTACTTGTACCCGTGAACATAGCCAGACCAGACTTTGAAAGGTTTTAGCATAATTCTACATCTTGGACTTAGTATTTGTGTATAATTATTACTGTGTGAAAATGCTAAATGTGCCCATGAACAACTACTAACCAAGGTTAAATGTTAATCCTAAAATGAAAATGTAGAAAATGAAAATGGCTTTTCAGAATGCATCTCTTACTACCTCATAATCGTCAAATATTATAGTAAAAATCTAAATTATACTCCACAGCAACAACCATGCAATTACATTCATAATGCACTCACTATCATAAAGTAAGCTGTTGCATTCATTTTCCTAATGTATTTGGTATTTTGTATGTATGAGTGGCCAGGCGAATATGTAACAGACCAAATGAAAACACTGCTCACGTAATTCTTTTGAAACTGTTGAAACTAGAAAACAGAAGGAGAGCTTGATCTTTGCCTTGAGACAGTTTTCATGTCTGGTGGAATATAACGTAGTCTTACATCGTAAACAATTACAAATATGGGTGTGGTTAAACTTTAAAACTGACAGAATAAGTAAAGTGAGCTCTGAGCAATGGATGACTATAAAGATATTGTTTTTTATAGATAAGGTCAGTGTTTTTAGTTGTGGTGCTTCAATTGAGTTTTAATGTTGGCTGGAAGGCAAAGACAGATGAGGAATGCTGTGACATTGAGTAACCCTGACTCCTGTTGAAAGTTTCTCCTCCCAATATCTGTCCTCTGCTGTACTAAATAGTTGTTGAAGAAAAGCTAAAGAACAGAGGCCATGCACCAGGGACCAAAGACATACTGCAGACACCTGTTTACTGCTTTATTTTAGGCTCAGCAAAAACAGGTTTATTGGGAAGACGGGTTCTAGAGGAGTGGGGAGGTGGACGCCAAGGACAGGAAGGAGGGCTCTGGGGCTGTGGCAGGATAGTGAGGGAGTCTGCTGGGATAGGATGGTGAGGGAGCTTGCTGGGGTAGGATGGTGAGGGAACTTGCTGGGGTAGGATGGCGAGGGAGCTAGCTGTAGATAGGATGGCAAAGGAGCTTGCTGGGGATAGGATGGCGAAGGAGCTTGCTGGGGATAGGATGGCGAAGGAGCTTGCTGGGGTAGGATGACGAGGGAGCTTGGGGAGCGCGGGGAAACCGGGGCCGAGGAGGAGGCACTGGAGTCCAGGGAAGACGGGAGTCGAGGAGGGGGGGGTGGCTGGAAGCTGGAGCGGAGGCAGGTCGAAACAGGAGTGGAGGCAGGGTGGAGCAGGGAGCCGTGAGGGGGGGACCGAATGGCGAGGCCAGCTGACTGGAGGTAACGGAGGTGTGTGAAGAGAATGACTGTAGGGAGGAAACACAAAGAGGGTAAGCTACGGACAAGGACAGGTAAGTACGGGAACTTTCAGAGAGCTTGTATTGCGTGTCACCAGAACGACTGAAGCAACTATCAAGCGAAGATGATGAGTGGATCCGGGGTTCATATACTGGGCTTGATTGTAGATGGCTTGCAGGTGTGTACTGCGGGAGAGTTGATTGTGGAATGGCAAGGAGGTGTGTGTAGTCAGCTGGCAGGAGCAGGCAGGAGGAGGGGAAAACACAGGGGACACAGAGAGAGGAAAGGCAAACAGAGAAAAACTGACAGTGGAAATGAAATAGGCACTAGGAAACTAGAAAACAAAACAACGACTCACAGCCAGCCACAAACAAAGATAAGGAAGGGAAATAAAGATAAATAAATAACTAAATAAAAACAAAAAACTAACAAACGAGAGACCCTAATCCCTACCCGCCATAACCCACCCCGGACTGCGATCAGGATGATGTGTGTTAATATAATGTGGAGTGACTGGTGGGGGGGGGGGGGGTTAGTCAGAGTCTGTCAGTGGTGGTCCCGGGCCTTGTTGATGAGGCCTGAAGAAAAGGAGATTTACAGGAGATTGCAGCCAATCACCTTCTCAGCAGAGCGAATGATACACTGCAGTCTGCCCTTGTCCTTGGCAGTGGCAGCAGCGTACCAGATGGTGATGGAGGAGGTGAGGATGGACTCGATGATGGCAGAGTAGAAGTGCACCATCATTATCTTTGGCAGGTTGAAGTTCTTCAGCTGCCGCAGGAAGTACATTCTCTGTTGTGCCTTTTTGATGAGAGAGCTGATGTCTCACGACACAATCAGCTGCGCACACAAACACAATCACAGGGTTGTTTCTGCAGAAGAATAATTGCGGACATGCAGTAACACAAAACACTACATTAAGAATCCTCAAAAAATATGTACAACCAGACAGGATCACACAGCTGTGATGGGCTATAATGAATCAAAGCTCTTGACAATGAAGTATCCTTTTGAGTTGATAATGATGGTGAGTCGCAGGATTAGAAGCTGGACTTGTGTGCTTTGGCTTCTTTGATCTCTGAATGCATTAGTGTGTACGTGTGTTTGCACATGCAGGCATTTGTATGGGCTTTTATTTTGTCTGTTTGTGTGGGGGGTTTATTATCACCTCATGTTGTCGGTTTTAAATCATCTTAAAACAGACTTATTATAGAACTGATGGCTCATTAAAATCGAGTCCTAAGGAAGTCCTGTGGAGCAGCTGTTGCAGGTCTTGGTCTCCATCTGACCTTTGTTTCCCCGTCTTTCTTCCTCGCGCTGTATAAAGCTCTCTTCAAAATTTCTACTTCTCTTTCTCTCTCATTTCACTTGTCTTTTCACTATGTATTATTTAAAGCCACCTTGAGTTGAATTTCCATAAACTTCACATAGTGGCCTTAATAAAACTGTGAAAAATGTGTGTATCATCACTGCTCTTAGAATGATGCATACAGATCTTTATAATTGCTTAGTAGAAGGTATAGTTTGAAGTGTTGTATCCAATTGTCACACATGTTCTGATTGCAGACAAGTTTGTTTTTTTAGCCAAACATGATAGGACACAGGTATTGGGATAGTTGCTGTGTAATGTATGTAGGGAGGTGATGGCGCAGTGGATATAACACATGCCTTTGGTGTGGGAGACCTGGATTCGATTCCCACTGCGATACATTAACCTCTGACATATATAGCAGTTGTAAGGCGCTTTGGATAAAAGCGTCAGTAAATGACATGTACTGTAATGTATCATCTACACCATCAGTAACAACCAAAGGCAAGGATGAGATTCCACCGGTTGCCTGTGGAGAGCAGTGAGGAGCTGTGAAGTTAGGTCAATGATCAAGTTTTCATACTGACTCATAACATTTCATCTCTTTATTTCTCTTCCTTTCCCTTCAATCGACTTCTTCTCCAGGGAGCCCAGCCGTCCGACCAGCCTGCTGCCTGCTGACTGGAGCTCGGTGCTGGGTTTGGGGAGGGAAGATGAGCCCTTACCTCCAGGGCTGGAGACCCTTCCATTTCGACTGATGCAGCAGGACTGCACTGCTGTCAAAACCCTGCTTTTAAGACTGAGACGAACACTGCAGGAGGTAGGACATACACATGCACACACAGACAAAAGCATACAGACTCTTCTTAACATGAGTTTATACTCAGATTAACACATTGACTGTCACAAAGCGCAAGAATAACACAACTAGATGCCCAAATTCATTGTTATTCCAGACAGACCCTTCTCTGACCAAGTTATAAATGTATTAAATTGTTTTAAACCATTGACGGTAAGGGGTTGGCAAATAGTATGATGCAATTGGCATTTCGAACCAAAACAGTGCAGTGCTCCACTGACAAATTTCTTCACTACCTGTTTTAATCAGCTCTATTTCAGCTCCATGAAATCTTTTTAAATTGGATGCTTTTCCGCCTTTAAAAGGTCTCTGTAATCACTTTGTTTTGTTAATTTAATCAGAGTCTACATTTGAGCGTTTGCCATCATATTCTTAAAAAATGCACACATACACTCACACTCCACACATTAATCTTTCTGTTTCAGAGAATAACTATAACTCTGCTCTTTAAATCCTTTAGCCTGCTTTAAAACTAAAGTTTTACTTCAGGCTATGAGGCCCTCTCAGTCTGAATGTCGGGGAAACCAGTAAAATTACACCCCCCCCATTATAGACATGATTAGCTGTAATGGCCACTTTGTAAAGCACTGACACGTTGCAATAGCTGCAAATTGATGGCCCTGTGCAGTCATGCGATATTTTAACTGTGGGACTACTGTACAAAAGAATGTAAATAGAACATTCACATTTTAGAATTGATTGAGATTTTCTTGAAGAACATAACATTGTTCTAAATGTGATTTACATGTTTTATTTAGGGTAATTGCAATTTGCAGAGAGCTTGACTTGGGGCTGATTCTCAGTCATAATGCTAAAACATACAATCAACTGCTGATTGTAAATTCCAGTTTAAGTTAGAGTTCACACCAGGCTGGAATGATAATTACGGAATGATAATTACGGAATGATAATTACACTCTTGTGGAGTGTGGCAAGTATTTCAAAGTTGTGTAAGCACAGCTTCAATAGAACTTGTTATTTGGAAGTTAATGTTTGGTGGTGCTTAATGTATTGTGTTTTTACATTTTTTTTTCTTTTTTTTGGAATGAGAGTGCTCACATATTCACTAATACCCTTTATCACAATGTTTTGAAAGTGTATGATATATTTACATACCAAAGAGGGATGATAGTAGTACCATATGCTGTGGAAGTTGAGCTCTAAGAACATCCATTAGCAATGTCTGGATGTCTGTTTTCTTGTAATCTACATGGGTGACTGACCCTTACCAAATGCAGCAATATTTAATAGACACACACTCACAAATACACAAAAATACATATAAAAGGGTGACCAGACCTTCTCTAATACCCCACCATTAGTCCCTCTAAACTAAGATCAAAGCTAGCTGTGAGAACCTCTCTGTGAATTACAGTCCACAGAGGCATATGTATGACTTTTTCCCTTTCTCTTCACTTTTCATCTCTCTGTTTTTTCCTCCCAGGACCACTGTAAGAGAGACATCAGACATGAAAATGAAAATGATAAGATAATAATTAGTGGAGAGAGACATAAGCTAGAGTGGTGATGGAGAGACCAAAGGGAGTGTGAGAGAAAGAGAGAGCGAGAGGGTACACAGCAGCAGAACATGAATATGAAAGAGGGGATACTTTGCCCTCTTTGCTTGCTCTGTTGTATCATTAACTTGCAAATTGTGTTACCCTCCATCAACGGATGTAGTCCATTCTTCAGCAAGGAGAGGGTGACATGGCATGTCTATGCTCTGCATTTTTTTTGCTTGACCTCCTGGTATTGAGCCCAATCTTCTGTTCTTTTCTTTTGTTAACCTTCACTTATTGTCCCTTCGCTCTAATGTCCGTCAAAACACTGGTCAGCTTTATGTCACACATAACATTGCTGAGTTCCATTCCAGACATCCTCAAAACAGCAGAAAATTTGGGGAAATGCTTTCAAAGAGGCACAAATTACAACAATGACTCATGCATTGTAAACTAAGAGCTATGAAGCCAGACGCTCAAGTCCAACAGTCCAATATTTATATCACTATCTCCTAGATTTTTCTCTATCTTCTCTATACCAGTCATTACTGGAGCAAAGACTGTTTTAAAATATCATTGAACAACCTAATAAAATTTAAAAAATTGCAAAGTTGACATTTACATGATACCCAAGAAGTGACATTGTCACTCTGTTTAACTTGTAGGTTTCCCACAAATATAATAATATACTATTAATAAATATGTCCCATAAGTCTCAAGAGCTCACACTCAACACTGCACTTCCTTCAGCTATACACCGCCATGTGTGAATTCAATCGGTTTAACGGTTGTTGAGAAAATCAAAGGACAGACAGACACTCCTTTCATTTTATTTAGATTATTGATAATTGTTCATGTCTGAATACCACAAATTAGACTTTTAATTAGATTGTTCAAGCAAATGAGAGAAACTAGTTTTTTTTTAAACAATTTCTTTATTGACATTTAAAATAAATGAAGCAATAACAGTGCACAGTAGTTTAACAGAAAACCATGTCATTGTAACCGCATCATCCGTAGTGGCAACATAAAGTGGTCGCCAATTGAAACAAAAATGGAATAGATTGCCCTGCAGGCCGCGACATATTTTTAAGGTACTGCCTAAAGTCCTTATACAGTATGAGGTGACCTCCACAGGAGGGGAAAAGTTCACTCTTCGACATGATAGCAATACACTTGTTTCTAGCAATCAAGGCTAATTTGATAAAGCGTACATTTTTCCTCCTGTCAGCTGGCAGAGCTGTTGTGTCCCCTAACAAAGCAAGTCTTGTATATCATATTTGTCTGAATAAAATATTTAAGGCAGCTGGAGAGACTCCATCCATTTTTGAATGTATTGTTCTCTCAGCAGTTTATCCTGTTGGCTGAACGGAGAAACACTTCTAAAATGCCACTGTCCATGTGTGCATTGTTGCCTAACACAACTATTTTTGTCAATGTCATCCGTGGATTCTAGCAAAACTGTGACAGTTCTACTTGTTACAACATATACTTACAGTTTTTGTAGACATGGTTGTGCAATATCCACGCATGCACCGCCAGGCCCTGTTAGCTTGCGCCTCTGCAGCATCTCTGTCCATCTCAGTGACTCTTACCCTGCTGTAAAAAATGCTGTTGTTTATTACATTAAAGGCAGTGGCACTCATCTCTGCAGTCATCACTACACTTTTTGAAAGAAGCAGAACCATTTCTTTATAGTTTTAGTAACACAAGAACTCCCGAAGCCCAGGTTTAAAAAACAAAGAAAAAACTTTAGCAATACTCGAGCAGAGTTAGTATTTCAAATTCAAATCACCCACACTGTTTGCCACTACATTGCATGACACTATGTTGTTAAGTGTGTGCTGCCTTCCGATAATAAGCTAAATGTCAATGAGCGAGAGTTAATGCACCTCGAGTTATTTGAAGGTTTTCATTTCTTGATTTAACTGATGTGTGAGTGGGATTAAAGGGGTGTATCAAACTACAAAACCTGCTTTCCTTTCTTAGGCCATTCGTCATCTTTAAACATTTAGCTTCTGGGTTGTGCAAGTCATTAAATCCAGAGCTCCTAGGCAGCGTTTCCCCTTCTCAACTCTAAAAGGCTTTTTACTGAACCACATCTAATTGTGGGGACAGTTGTGTGTTAAAGCCTGTGGGACAGGGGTGACCTTAAAGACTATGTGTTAGAGAGAGAGAGAGAGAGAGAGAGAGAGAGAGAGAGAGAGAGAGAGAGATTGAGTATGCACCTGTCTCTCCACATGTGTAAAGGCATTGATCACCGATGACACATTGAGGGCCTGATGCCATAGCACACCTATAATTCTAATAGGGAGGTATGCTTCTTTAAAATTCAGCCAAACCTATATACCATCAAGTTTTTGCTGTGCAAAGATTTGTGCTCAGCTCTTTCTCAGAGCTACCTTCATAACCTGAAACTAGGCCAAAAATATGTGCAAACAAAATCAGGGTTTTGGCATAAAAGCTCCTTTTTAGAGTGTATTGTATTGTCATCTCTCTTAAACAACAGACAAATTGGCTTGCATATAAATCTGCAAGAGGGCAAGAGATTACAAGAAATAGACTTTATCAGCAAACTAAATGGGTGGTTTCACTTTACATTTCCCTGTTCCTTGTCACATCTTTGTCACGTATCTTGTCATATCCTCCTTGTGTGTGCTGTCATGTCCTTACCATGCAGCATTACATCAATATCAGCAGTCTTGCCTGAAGACATGACTTTATCCTCTCCAGCTTCACCGTCTGTCCAATCATAAGCCTCACAGGTGACATTTAGACCAGCGTCTGCTCTCTTTAAGGAGTGTAAGTGCGTCCACGTTTGTGTCTGCATGTGACAGCACGTGCACCCTTTGTCACATGAATGTATGCACCGTGTGTGTGTGTGTGTGTGTGTGTGTGTGTGTGTGTGTGTGTGTGTGTGTGTGTGTGTGTGTGTGTGTGTGTGTGTGTGTGTGTGTGTGTGTGTGTGTGTGTGTGTGTGTGTGTGTGTGTGTGTGTGTGTAAACCTCTAGCTGCCCCCGCTCTCTGCCCACTAGACACCTGTGTCGAGGAGCAGAGCCAAAATGTGTCTGATCACAGCTGGCGTTAAAAGCACAGAGATTATGTAAGAAACCAGGTTAAAAAAGTTACAATGTGAAGAAGGTATTTATACAAGCAAGTTATCTAAAAACCAATTGTCCTACATCTTTATGAACCAAAGGTGCGTCAAATCTAAATCAAGAGACTAGATGTAATATTGTCCTGCCGATATTCTGTAGAAAATGACTACTAAACTTAGGTTTTGGATGATGCAGTTTAAATAAGCATCTATTTTGATAAAACTAGTGTATTATACCCCTCTAATTTCTTATCGAATGAGTATCCAACCGTCTATGTGTAATGTGTTTGCCAATATTGCTTAACAACTAAATGAAATTGCAGCAATTAAAAGCGAAAATACTTTGTACATTTCGTGCAAATACCTAGCTTATCAGCAGCACTTACAATGTATATCACAAACCTTATCTTGGTGTTATTTTTATGTTTTTGTCTATTGCAGAGCACAGAGACAAGTCCTGCCAGCAGCCTCCAGTCTCTACCCATTAGTCCCTGCAGTGAAAAGTCCCTTCCATTTAAGGTAATCTAAAGCAGACCATCTTATGTTGCTGTATGCATATGAACAATACTGAATTTGTATGTTTGTCTTTTAAGAGAAAAGGAGAGATGTTTCCTGAGTGTTTAGTGAGAGGCTTGAGCTAACTTTATACCAAATATCATTGACATTTGTTAAAAGGTTTGAGTCTAAGCGACACTCAAACTTTACCTTAGTGTCTTTTAAGTAAGAGAATATTTAAATGTATTAAAAATTATAAAGCCAGCAGACGTACGGATTAAGCCCAATTTTTGCCTCGAATTGGTTGCCCCAGACTAATTTAAGATCTGGGCCAAATTTGTATGCCAAATTGGTTGTTGTCTGATTAATTGCCTGGTCAGCTGTTTTAATGGTAATGGAGTGGTATTGTACATGTTGTGGCTAAAACGGTAGCCTTGAGACTGCAGTATTATAAAACTAAAGAAAGAAGAAATAACTTTGCTGCAGAACAAAGACCATATTGTTTTCATCTTCCATTCGCGACTCCATATTTGTCTTTTTCTTCTTAGTAGACAAGGATAAAGCACAAGGAACGCAGCCTTTCTCTCTCTTTGTCAACACTGTTGAGGACGCTGTTTTCTTGTTTGAATAATCTTACAATTGGAATTGCCAATGAACAAAACTAAGCACGGGTTCTGTGCTTGGGTTCAGTGTGAGCAGCCATGTTGTGGTCGGTCGATTGATCTGTACAGTGTGAGCATAAAAGTTGCGGGTTCTGCAGAAGTGCCGATTACAACGTGTAGTGTGAGTCAAAAGATTAATAAAAACCTGCAGTTGAAATGTTACAGCAAAATACAGTTCATGCAATCATTTTATACATTTTTGTGGAGCTTTGTTGTGTTTTAGGATAGCTACAAATTAAACTATACATTGTGCAACATTTACTCACACAACCCTCAACTACATGGAGCCAGCTGGTTCAATTAAAAGAACACAGCAGTCTGCCTGTGATCAAAAATATAAAACTGAATCCTCCTTTGATCCATGTGTCTCTTTCAGTTTTACCCTTATCAGAACAATTAACAGCCTTTTTTCCACACTAGCGTCTAATGAATCATGAAGAGATCAAATAGAAAGAAAGAGGAGCAAGGCAGGGAGGGAGAGCGAGAGATAAACATGAAGAAGAGAGTTGCGAAAAGAGAAGGGGCGATAAATTGAATGAGAGTGGGGCAAAGTGCTTTGCTTGCCTTGACAGGCCCTAGACCCCCTCTGTCAACCTAGTCCATCAGAGCTGTGCGATCTAGATGAGATTTATTAATCGCTGCAGGGAGTGTGTGTGTGTGTGTGTGTGTGTGTGTGTGTGTGTGTGTGTGTGTGTGTGTGTGTGTGTGTGTGTGTGTGTGTGTGTGTGTGTGTGTGTGTGTGTGTGTGTGTGTGTGTGTGTGTGTGTGTGTGTGTGTGTGTGTGTGTGTGTGCGTGCGTGCGTGCGTGCGTGCGTGCGTGTGTGTGTGTGCTCAAGTGTGTGCTTGCATGTGTGCGTGCAAGGTTTAGGTTTACCAAGGGAGGGCTTTTGTCAAGCTTTTCTCTGGGATTTAGTTGGGTGGCAGCAGAGTTCTTGTTAGACCGTGAGAGGAGAGAGGAGCAGAAGAGACGAGACTTCTCAACTTTGTGGTTCTTTTTTAAATCCCCCCCCTTCCTTCACATACATGGAGGTACAGAATAGTAAAAGCCCCTTACAGTGTATTCCAGTAAATCACAACCACAAACTCTGACACAGTGCCAACAAATATTGAGCATAGCTGTTTATTGAGAGTACTAGTGTATGTGTGTGAGTGTGTGCATTCACTTATATCTGAGTAACACTGTGTGTTTTTACATAGGGCTACATACAGTATTTTGTGTTTGTACAATTGGTCACTTGTCTTAGTTTGTTTAAATTATTTTGTTTGTGTGAGTGAGAGTGGATGTTTGTTTGTGTGAATGCATGCCATCTTTATTGACCTAAATTTGAGTATCAGTGGCAGCTGGATGATAAGAAAAAATCTATGGTGGGACAAGCATGAAGACAGCAGCTCTGGCTCAAACTCCCTCATGAAGGAATGTACGGATGGACAGACAGGGAAGGTGGGCAACTAGAAAATTTGATCAGGAGAGGTTAGAAGAAAATTAGGGCAAATGTCTGAATAAACTGTCCAAAAAGACTTGATTTGTAACCAAAAAGTAATTAAAAAATGAAACAAAAATATGCAATTATCCAGTCATACAGATGGATCTAAAGGTTGAAAATTCTCTGTCTGTGGATGAGGCTTACAGTATTGCCAAACATGTACAGATCCATCACAACTAGTCAACCACTCTATAGTAGGTTTTGAAGTTTGACAATCTTTGTGTTAAAGGTATTGCAGTGATACAAACTGGTTAGAAATGAGCATGGAGGTTAATTCTTTACTTTGGGAACGTATATAGTGTCTGTGATAAAGATATTCTAAGAACAAGGTTAACTTACTTAGCTATAACCGGAGCTTTTGGCCGTATTTTGTATGGACGTAATGTTTTATATTACAAGATATTACAAGATATTCAAAGATATTATATTTAAGGAAACTTGGTTGGGTGGAAGAATTTTTTTTAAAGACTTTTCATTTCATTGTTAAAGATTAAGGAAGCTATACACCAGATTCTTTTTGGAAAACCTTTATTGAAGAACAAGCACCAGCTGGGATTTAAGTGTTAAGAAAAACTGGGCAAAATTCTCGTCATAGTATTCTTTTTTTCTGATTAGCGAGGGAGCATTCATCTTAAATATCATGAACCTCTCCTCACCTAACTGGGAGGGGACTGTAGCTTTTCAAAAGGGAGTGGCAGCGGCATAGAGGTTGATATAAAGAGCACGAGGAAACAGCAAGAGCTTTAGGAATTGAGGTTAGGCAGGAGATCGAAAATGGTAGAGGAAGTGTGAGTGCATATATATATAAAAGAAGGTGGGAGGCAAAGGCTAACCCTTTGACAGAGCTGGAGGCATGGAAAAGGAACAACATAAAGATGGAGAGAGCATATTGCATGAGGACAATATGAGAAAATAGTTGCAATGCTGAGAATAGGACATTGTTCTACTTGACTATAAAATAGATTGAGAAGCGAGGGGATGAGGAAGAAAGGCTTTAGGGAAAAATGTGGAAGCTGTAGTTGAAGTGTATACAATGGAAATGCATTCCGTTAGAAGACATTAAGTTAGATAACTCGGTAAAAGAGGATAAGATGAATACGGGAGCGCAAGAGATAGAGGGGAGAGAGGAAAAACAAGGGAAGGGTTTGAGGAGGAGGGTGGTAGAGAAAGAGGGGTGGGAAGGAAGGAAGAAAAAGAGGGTTTGAGGGAGGGGCGAGAAGAGGAGTATGTGTCCTGACACTCCAGAAAACGACTGTGGGTGTAAAAATAATCTACGGTAGCCACCTGAGAGGCTGCAGTGTCACAGTGCGCCCCAGTTTAATTTAGACCCAATGCATATGACATGAGTTTTTACCAGATTTTGTCCCAGTTAAAGTGTTTTACTGTATTTTAGAAGACTGGAGTAAAAATCTCACACTAGAGCGGTTGCCAGAGCACCAGTTTGTCTAGGACAGCGTTTTGTACATAATTCATTGAAATTTGTGTATATTCACCTTTGTTTCAGCAGACATTAGGAATTTCTTTTTATAGTCAAGCATGTATCATTGTGTCACATGCTGCATACTTAGAAATGAATAATGTATATTTATAATTACTGCAAATTCATGATTATAGACCATTCTCTACACCAAGGCCACAGTATGAGAGGGTTAAAAAGATACATGTGTGCAGGAAAACATATAAAGACACAGGTTTAATAGGCACACACACACACACACACACACACACACACACACACACTATACACATAAACTCATGCAAACAGGCAATCATAAACACACACATCCTCACACTCAACAAAACTATATAAAATGTTTAGGAAACGCTTTAGCACAAAAATAGACTGCCAGTATAATCTCTCAATCTCTTATTTGGCTTTCTCATTCCAGGTAACCTTGTCCCCACACACTGTTTCTGTCTGCTGTCTGAGCCTCACACTAACAGCTAGGATTGTCAGTTTCTCACACACTGTCACAAACTGAAGTGTGTTAATGTGTGAAAGAGAGGGAGAGGTGATCAAAAGAGTTCTTTGCATTTGCTGTCTTCCTGAATTTCATATTTTCTGCCAAACGTCTGTTCCTTCATATCAGTGTTTCCGTGATATGAGTTCTTGAGATAAAATCTTAACATTTAATAGTGACATTTGAATAGGGCTTTTACATCTCACATGATTTATTATGCCAATATCTTAAAAAGTCAGTTCACACATATTCATATGATGTGGGATTGTACAGCGGTCAATACATTCTGGCGCTCAGTGTCATCAACGGAGGGTAGGGGGTTGAATAGGGGGTATGGGGTATGTGTTGGGGTATAGTAGCTTACTGCGTCTAGTATGCTATCTAGTCTTGTGTATGCCATCCTCCTCATGTGTAAATGTATTTATTTTATTTTGGATATTGTATGTTAGCATCTTTTATATATTAGCATTCTCTTGTTGTTTTGTTTGTTTTAAATAGAAATTAAAATTGGATCACAAAAACAAAAAGTCATAGACGTAATGGTACTTAGCGACAAGTTTCAAGTTAACTACCCTACCCTGGGCTATTTCAACACTTAACTGCTGTCTTTCTAAAGTAGCAATCAATTACACCCTCTGATAAAAGAGAAAACAGAGTTATGGAGTGAGCAATGACTACAGAAAGAGATTTAAGAGACTGCAGCAATATATTTGAATAATACATACATAATCTTTTGCTGCCACAACACTTAACTTTGAATATTTGCAGCAAAAGGTCCTTACAGCAATTAAAATGATTCAGGAAGGCAAGTGTTTTTTTGCTGGTTTGAGTGGAGTTGAGCAGATTTAAAGGCTGCCTTTCAGTTTTAAAAGAGGCTTAATTCACTCAGATCACACAGACAATAGTCCTTGTCAAAATACTCAAAATTATATCTGAAGTCTGACTACTTGTTAGATCTAAGCCACATTTAAAGCTTGTCTTTGTGCAACTAGCTTCTGGTCCTCTCATATATATATATATTTGTTTTACTATCGATGTGTCTGTGGGTTCCTGTCTTAGCAACATGAAATACAGTAGAAGTACAGTATTTCACAGCATTTAATTAGCCTAATTTGTATAACCTCTTATGCTATATATTTAAAACGTCTCAGCGATAAATCCAGCTCAGTGGCTTTTGCTATATTTTTAGGACATCTAGGCAGGTGACATCTCTCATCTATTTCGAACAGCATACATGTAACAGAACTGGTTTGACAGGTTGCCCAACTGTTTCTGTGCGAGGTGTCAGCTTTACTGCCTTTTTAAGGTGCTTGGGACAGATAAGAGTACCTATAGCATCCAAAGAGTGCTGCTGTTCAAAAAACACACAATGTCCTCTGGTTTATACAGGAGGGTTACAGCGTCACAGCATATTGTGTACAATATGTGTCCAGATGCACAGAATCTTTTATTTTCAAAGCTACTGAATCAGAGCATACTTGGGAGATAATGGTGACCCGGTCTTTAGAGTCAACTGACAGCTGAGTAAATGTATAAAGACAGGTGACAAAGGTCAAAGAATTTTAATTGTACATTATGCTACTCTACAGTATCTGTATGTGCAAATGACACATTATTCATCACCTCCTCTCTTTTTTACACCTAAACTGCTTCTCTTGCCCTCTTCTGTCAGCTTGCATAAATACTATGTTATTAAAGTCATAATTATAGTCAGTCAGGCCCACAGACAGCAAGCAGACAGAAAAAGACATGGATACTTAATGTCTGGGTCAGTGTGCGCAGGTATGTGCATGTATTTTTTTTTTTTAATCCAGTCATGATTTAGGTAGAGTTAGGCACTTTACTGTAGGTTGTCCAAGCAACCATATGAGACACCATATAACCACACCAAGGACTGACCTCTTAAATTTAGATTTATCCAGTGTTCATTTGGCTTGAGCAGCCTACATTGTGGCACTTTCCGTATTCAGTTTTTGTTATCCAACTCCATACAAGATATTAAGTACACCACTTTATACTTAATGTATAGAATGTATAAATGTATACTTAATTAGGAGCACTTTTTTGGCAGTAAGTGTACAAAGAATTTAACAGTTTTAGCATTTTTGTACCAACAGGAAATGTGCTAATGGCCATAAATCAGACAAAGTGTTGAAAGTTTGATCATTTTTAGACCCAATTTTCAGAAGAAAACATAATCCGATAGAATTCACAGGTAGTAAAATGCCAAGGAGTCATTGCTGTTCTTTTTCTTTTGAGTTGTAAGTGCATTTTCCAATTTACTGTAGTTTAATTTGTAATGTTTCACCTGTGACCACAGTCTATACTCAAAACATGGTCAGAACTCCTATATAAAGAACTGTAGCAGTTTGGACACAAGGAACAATTGCATATATGAAGACATATGTCTGTGTATGTATGAAGATGGCCTCAGAAATAGTTGTCTTTGTGTTCATTCTATTTAGTCGTGTCAGAAACTTACAAAAGATCTCATATCTAACCTGCTGTGGCTTCTTATGATATATTTAGATTTCAATGTATGATTCTTGTGATCACATATGGAGCTCTGCATGGTCAAACCTCTGCCTACAGTACATGTGTGATTTACTTGGTCTCTGTACCAGTAGTTGAATGGATTTGCTTTTAGACTTTCTAACCACGACTTCTTGGCTGTTAGTCAGGCTACATTAAAACTAAAGGTGATTGAGCAATTGAAACAACTGCCTACAACACTGGAACTGCCTCCCTTTGGGCTTAAGATCTGGGGATACTGCTGAGACCTTTAAATAGCAGCTTAAAGCTTATTTATTTATTTATTTATTTATCTCGAACAATCAACAACGTTGCAAGACATTAAAAACATAAAATAAAACACAAACAATCAGAATCTAACAACAAAATATAAAATATAAAAGAGATTAGTTTGAGAAGGAGCAGGCGGAAGCAAATAGCTTATTTGGTCCTGCCCCTTATTTCACAAAATCATATTATAAAGACTTATATTTAAACATGCAAAATGGAGTAGGAAGAAGTAAAACTTATGTACTCCTACCCCTTTGTAGTCTTTCTATCATAATAAATAATTTAGCTTCTAAATAATAAATCTATAGAGATAATAAATCTGTAATCAATGAAAATATATTTTCAGAAGTTCTATTCACATTCATATATTTACCCATACACAACACTAATTACACACATTCCACAAATTGTTCAATATAAACCCAGGTTATTAATTGCACTGTTTTTTTCTGTACCTCTGGAATATAATTTCTTTGAGCATCTTTTTGAATTTGAATATGTTTAGACATTGCTTTAATTCGTTATGTAGTTTATTCCACAATTTAGTGCCACTGACAGATAAACAGAAACTTTTCCTTGTAGTTCGAAAACTCGGAGTCTTAAAATTTGACTTTCCCCTTAATTCATAGCCCCCCTCTCTTTCCGAAAATCTTTTCTGTATATTGCCAGGCAATAAATTGTTTCTCGCCTTGAACATCATTACTGCTGTTTGAAATTCGACTAGGTCAAGTAATTTTAATGCTTTAGACTGTGAAAATAGTGAATTGGTGTGTTCCAAATATCCAGTGTTGTGAATTATTCTTATTGCTCTTTTTTGAAGTATAATTAACGATTTCAATGTATTTTGATATGTGTTTCCCCAAACCTCTACACAGTAATTTAAATACGGTAACACCAATGAACAATACAAAATGTAAAGTGATTTGTAATCTAAAATGTGCTTTGCTTTAGCCAAGACTGAAATACTTCTCGACAGTTTTGTTTGGATATATTTTACGTGAGGTTTCCAGCAAATCTTGTCATCTATAATCACTCCAAGAAACTTCATTTCATATACTCTTTCTATATTGACACCTTCTATCTGTAACTGAACTTGATTGATTGATTTACAATTGCCAAATATCATGAATTTGGTTTTACTCATATTTAATGATAACTTATTCGTGTCAAACCACTGTTTTATTTTTTTGAATTCTGAAGTGATTATGTCCAGGAGTTGCTGTAAATTCTGACCAGAACAAAATATGTTTGTGTCGTCCGCAAATAATACAAATTTCAGTAATTCAGATACTTTACATATATTGTTTATATAAAGGATAACAAGTTTTGGTCCCAATACTGACCCCTGGGGGACACCACACGCAATGTCCAAACATTCTGATGTATAATCTCCCAACTTCACAAATTGTTGCCTGTCTTTTAAATAACTGCTTAACCAATTCAACACTATCCCCCTAATCCCAAGCCGTTTCAATTTATTAATTAATATTGCATGATTAATTGTATCAAATGCTTTTTTCAAATCGATAAATACCCCAACTCCAAAAAAAATTTTGTCTGTGGAATTTGTGATTTCTTCAATGAGATCAGTTAAAGCTAGTGATGTTGACCTATTTTTTTCTGAATCCATATTGACTATCAGTAAGTAATTTGTGTTTATCTATGAATTTGTCCAATCTGTCATTGAAGAGTTTTTCTAGAATCTTTGAGAATTGAGGCAGTATAGAGACCGGCCTGTAATTTGTGAAGTGGTGTTTATCTCCAGTTTTGTACAAAGGTACAAAGGACTTTTGCTATTTTCATTTTAGTTGGAAATTTACCAGTTTGGAATGACAAATTAAAAATACGAGTTAATGGTTTTGCGATCCCATCAATGACCTTTTTTACTATCTTGATATCTATTTCATTACAATCAGTGGATGCTTTAGTTTTGCATTTTTTAACAATGTCTGTTATTTCTTTTTCTTCTACTGCTTTAAGAAACATTGAACATCGATTTCTTTCAGTAAGATCATTGTATCTGTTGTCGATTTTCTGTTGAATAGGAATTTTTCTAGCTAAATCTGGTCCAACATTTGCCAAATATTTATTAAACTTATTGACCACGTCCTCCATATTATTCATGTTCTTTTCATTACAAGTGAAAGACTGGGGATAATTAGACTGTCTTGTGCCCTTTTTTATAATACTATTTAGTATATTCCATATACCCTTCATATTATTTTTATTATCATCTAATAGTTTACTATAATATTCTCTCTTACAAGTTCTCCTTATCTTAATTAACTTATTTTTATATTTCTTATATTTATTTTCTGCTTCTATAGTTCTGTGTTTAATAAATTCTCTATAAAGTTTATTCTTTTTTTTACAGGCATTTTGTAAACCTTTTGAAATCCACGGTCTATCACTATATTTTTGTTTTCTGCAATATTTTTAATCGGACAATTCTTATCATATAATAGTTTAAATATTCTTAGGAATTCATCATATACTTTATCAATATCTTTTTTCTGATATATTATTTCCCAGTCTTGTGAAAGCAGATCATCTTTCAGTGCAACCATAGATTCTTCTGTTCTGACCCGTCTGAATAAAGGTTTATTGTCCTTTTTCGATGTATATTTACTGTTGTAAACTGTAAAAACTGGTAAGTGGTCACTGATGTCATTTATTAATAGTCCACTCACTGTATTGTTATCTATGTCATTTGAAAAAATATTATCAATTAATGTTGCACTGTGGGAAGTAATCCTGCTGGGTCTGGTAATTTTGGGAAAAAAGCCCAGACTATACACTGTACTGATAAAGTCCTCTGTCATATTGTGCTTATTTGGATTTAGCAAATCAATGTTAAAATCACCACAGATAAACATAACTTTCTGATTTTTTTTGGTAAATTTTTCCTCCATCCAATCCTTGAATAAATCAATATTAGAACCTGGTGATCTATAGATGCAACTTACAATAACATTTTTCTTTTTTTCCCTACAAACTTCTATTGTAACACATTCTAGTAAATCATCCACCACTGTTGACATTTTTTCCACCACCTTGTAATTGAATTTCTGGTCCACATACAAGGCCACACCACCCCCATTCTTGTTTTCTCTGTTAATACAACACATTTCATATCCTTTAATTTCAAAATCTGAGCCCTTTTCACTATTTATCCAAGTTTCCGATATAGCAATTATATTGAAAGGCTGTTTGAACTGATTTAAATAATGTTTAATGTTGTGAAAATTAGCATATAGGCTTCTGCTGTTAAAGTGGATTATTGATAATTGTTTTTCCGTTTTAACTAAACTATTGAACTGTTCATTATTGTAATAAAAGCAGTTCCTGTTGGTGTTGAGGAAAAAGTTGTTTACAGGATCAATATCATTTTCCAAGTCTTGTGAGTGATGTTCCGTGTATTGAAAGGTGTTCAGCTCTAGTTTGTCAAGATCAACAATCCTCTGAAGTAGTTGATTATCTCCAGTACTTGTATGAGTTGTGAAAAATGTCATAATACGATCAGTGATTCAGCATACCTGGTTGTAGATTAAATATTTCTTTGTCTATTTTGGTGTGCTGGACCTGGTATAGATGATCAGCTTATCTTGTCGTAGATAAGCAATGTCCCCTCTTTCTCTCGCTGCTCTCAACTCCGGCATTAGCTCCCTCCTTGTTCTTCTAACAGTATCCGTGAAGTCCTTGTTGATGAAGATTTTGGTTCCTTTCAGTAACTTAGTGCGCTGTAGTATGGCAGATCTGTCCTTGTGCCTCAGAAATTTCACCACAATTGGCCTTGTTCTGTCTCCTCCAGGTTTCCCTGTACGGTGGGCCCTCTCCACTTCAACCTCTCGCTGCAGCTGTAGCTTCTCCGCCAGTACTTTTTTCACTTTCTCCTCCGTCTCGGCCCAGGTCTCTCCTGGTGCCTCCTGTATTCCCTCAAAAACGAGGTTGTTACGTCTGGATTGTCCCTCCAAATGCTCCATTTTGTCAGTGACAGCCAGTAAACTGTCACAAACTTTAAAGATGTCTGACTGCATGGCGTTGCAGCGTTCGGTTTGCTTCGCGCAATCAGATTTAATGTCATCCACATCTTTTTGTGTAAATTGCAAGCTGTTTTTTTATGTCCTGTAGATCCTTAGTCATTGCATCCAGTCTGCTGTTTGTGGAGTCCATAATGATTTTAACAAAGCCTTTGAAGTTGTTATGTTGTTGTTCAAGCAGCGCCACAAACATTTCCTTTTGTTGCTGCATTAGTTTGTTTACATGCGTGAGTGACACATATTCTTCATCCGATTTCACATCAGCTTTTGCCTTTGGTGGCATTTTACCGTTTTTATCAATGATCCCGTTGTCTGCTTTTAGACAAAACAACACGTAGTCTCACGCAGCTGAAAACAGCTTTTCTTTTTTTGTATGAAAAAATGATATCACCCTGAGGTGAATCGTGCTCATTGTCAGATTGGCCACATTGTTTTGTTTTTTGTTTTGCGTCTTTACTTTAACAAAAGTTTTACATAATTATTGCATCTGAAACACCTCCACCTCCTTGTCATCCTGTTGGAAATTGAAGTGGTAGAATGTTATGGCCAAATAGGGTGTGTTGGTAGCCTAAGATGTAGTGTCACTACAGGAATGTATGGTCGAGATGAATATACCATTTTACATCCCTTTCAGCCCCTTCAAGTCACAAGCACTTGTTTTAAATTGGTATAAAGAGAACAAGGATAATGCATTTGGTCATGCTGCTATTTCTCCCACCCCTTTCCCCAATTTCGTGAAATAGGCAACTTCTTAAACAAATTGAAGGGGGTGTTAAAATAATAGATAAAAAAAAAAAGAACTCTGGTTTTCCCAAATGTGTGTTTGTCAAAAAAAGTTAACAAATTGAATAATTTCTGTTAACAAGGAGAACGTAATTATCTTCATACCCTCTTCAACTTGCTGCTTGCTGATTGCAAGGATAGAGTGGCCTCAACCGCGATACAAATCACATAAAGTGGATGCACTCCAATGATTTTGATCACATTTATCCCCACCGAGGCCATTCCAATCACATTAGAAATAAATTCGCATGCCCCACTTTTCTTCCACAGACTTTTCCATTCAATTCAGCCTTGAAATTGGATGGAATTCCATCTGATAGGTGACTAAATGCACATTGTGGTGCTTCTTTCAGCAACCACAATAGAGTTTCTCATTGTAGGTTTACGTTTGTTAATGTCTTTCTCTTTTTGAATTATTTTTGTAGGGTAGTACATGGTATGGTCGTTCAGCAATGAGTATTTAATGGTAACAAAGTTAGGCCAGGACATGTTTTTTAATTGTAGGTCACCACATTGAGGTCATATGAGCATGTCCAGTCGTTTAAATCTGCGCCAAGTTGAGGTACATTATCCCTCTCTTTTTCTTATCCTTCTGTATTCCTCTCACAGCTTATACCCATCTTCTTCTCTTTATTTCTGTTTATACTCTTAAGGTCTTGTCTGACCCCTAAACAAACCACGCAAGTCAAAAAAGTCTACATGGATTTAGTCATAAGCCTGTTCTGAACACTGAGAGACACACTTACTGATATACATGCAATGTCATAAACACATACACACTGTGGCGTTGTAGCCAGACAGCTCATTTAGAACAGCCTTCAGTCCTGTTCGGGTGAGATTAATTTTAGAGGCTGACTAATGCAGTAATTGTCAGAGCATGTTGTGATTTTTCAGTCCTATCCAAATCTCATGTTAGTAATTTTGGTGAGGTCTGTGTATTCTGGCGTAAGGAAAAAATATATCCTTATTATCTATAAGTACCGGTATCTCTCTTGTAAAGCCAGGTAAATAAAATCTATTTTGATTCCATACTGCATGTTTGTTTGTTTTGTTAATTGTTTTGTTTTTATTTCATAGTGGGAAAGGTTTTGTTTTATAGGTTTTTATCACCATGGAAGCACTTAGTGAAGCTTTTAGCTTTGTCTTCCTTGACCATTATCTTGTGTCTATGTAAAACCCCCACGCAACCGACCTCAACATCAATTAGCCCTTTAAAATAAGGAAGCCAGAAAACAAAACCCATCAAAACATTTTGAGACACTTGCACATCTTGAGTATATTGGCTTTTATAATCCCTGGAATGTGTGAACCATGGCTACCAGCTGTTTAGCCGTTGGATGAAAAGTGTTTATTGGTATAATTGGGAGGAAATGAGACCACACTTTCTCGGAAATACAGTTATACTCCAACCAAAGTGCTTGTCAAATGGCCGAAAAGCAAATCTCTTCTCCCCACCCACCCCACCCCCTCCACACACACACACTCACACACTCAACAAGTGTCTTTGTAATGCAACCCATATAACTAATTTGTATGCTTCCTAAATTATTATTATTTTTTGCTTCTAGTCGTGTAGTCATCATAACAGTCATGATATAACACATACATGTACAAGTTACATTCTTACATTTCTGCATATTGATGTGGCTAGCTGTCTGTGTTTGCATCAGAGAGGTTATTTAAAGGACGGAGTTGTAGCTATATGGTTCCCTGTGGTCTCCCTCTGACTCTCTGTCTGTCCTTTAGCTAGATGGCTCCCCATGGTCTCAGAGCATCATGCTCAGCCTCAGGCCCTCTCTGTCCTCTCCTTCTCTCTATCCCCTTTCCTCCTGTTATCCCCTCATTTCCCTCCTATTTTCTTGTCCCTCTTTTTGTCTCCTGCTTTTGTCCTTGAAGAGGTAACAACCGTCTGTCTGTCTGTCTGTCTGTCTGTCTGTCTGTCTGTCATTTTGTTCTCTCCATCTTATCACTTCTTTTATCTGGCTCTCTTATTATTTTCCTCTTATTCTCTCTTTTCTTCTCCCCTTTTTACTTGTCACTCTCTGTTCACAGCTTAGCTACCTGTCAGTTTTAGAATTAAGTTGAGTATTTTAATCAAAACTGCTAGGTTTGGAGCCTAGCTACATTTCTGATTATCAACCTCCCCATGAGTCACTGTGTAGCCTGAGATCTTCTGGCAGCTCCCTCCTGTCTGTTGGACAGTCAGATAACTGAGCTTTAGAAAACCCTGCCAGTTGAAATAAGCAGACTTTAATTTTTGCTGTTTCACTTCAGTAACTTTGAAACAGAAGGCATGTCAAATAATTGTACTTAAAGTGCTCATATTATGTTTCCTTTATTGTGTTATATATCTTTATTGTGCATGTTATAGGTTTACAAAGTGAAAAAGCTACCCCAAACGGACTTACCGTCTCCAACAGAAAACACTGTTCACAAACTGCTCCAAACAGCTCTATTGTAGTCCAGCCTTTACTTCCGTGACAGACGTGCATCACTTTGTAACATGTTATAATGCTCGCCTAGCTGCTACCGTGGCATGACCTCCTTACCTAGCTACCGCGCATGTGCGACTCCCAACAAAGATGGAATAGAAGTGAGATGTCTCACTCTGTAGCTAAAACAGAGAGCTCATCACACACACGGTGAAAAGAGGAGCTGCAGCAATGTGCAGTACAACAAAAATATGGTGTATTTTGAAAATTAAACCATGTAAACCTATTCTGGTACAACCTCTAAATACAATTATGAACCTGAAAATGAGCTTAATATGTGCACTTTAAGGATTAATTTGTAGATTGAATAAATAAGACAAACAACTTGAATAATAATCACAGCACAATTATAGTCATAAACATGAATACATCATAAACATCAAACTCATTTTAATATGACGTAATTAAATTTTTTTGAATCATTTATAATCATCTCCTTTTTTGTCTGCTGTGAAGCACTTTGTAACTGTTGTTTTGAAAGATGCCATGATAATAAAGTTATTTTTATTAGTATTATTATTCTCCTCCCTCTCCTGTCTTCAGTCTCTTTTGTTGCTCTCCATCTCCCCACAGTAATGTCCGCCGACAACACAAGGTCATATTAAAGTAATGTGTGCTCTGAAGGGCCGCCATAGGACACACCAAGTTTATCACAGACACGTAGAGAGAAGAGGACATCACGATGCCTGCTGCATGCATGACAACTTTATTACACATAGACACACACACACACACTAGCAAGACCAGCAACAAACATGCTCTTAAATGCACATAAAACACTTGCAAACACACGTTAACTTTTATGGAGACAGCCAGAGAATCTCTCTCTCTCTCTCTCACACACACACACACACACACACACACACACACACACACACACACACACACACACACACACACACACACACACCTTTTGTATGTTGTCATCTTCTTAGGCTCTCTGTATTGCTTTTCCGGGAATATGGTCCCTTAGATAAATCACTGCTGCCTGCAGTGTCCTAAGTAATGTCTAACATGGTGTCTTGTTGCTTGTGTTTAGGATCCTGGCAGAGAGGAGGCCTTGTTGCAACAACTGAGAGAGAAAGACGAACAGATTCTCAGACTCCACAGTGAACTGGTAAGACTCACTAACCAGCAAATATACATCTAATTATAAATCGAGGAACCCCTGTATGTATGTGTGTCCGTTGTCTTTCAAACATCTTGACAACCGTTCTGCTTCACATATGGATTCCTGGGTACTAGGGGTGTGACGAGACACTCCGCTCACGAGACGAGACGATACACGAGATTGGGGTCACGAGAACGAGACGAGATTTTAACACTGTTTTAAAGAAAACTTCAGTGACAAAATATTTATTCAATCGAAAGTAACTAAATGAAAATCAAGCACTGTGAAAGGTTTTGCCACAAACTCAAATGGCTTCTCTCCTGTATAACAGACCTCTTCAGACTTAATAACTGGTGTTTCCACCAGGAATCCAAAATGCTGTCACGCAAACGGTTTAAAAGTGGCAGGTAGGGTTGGGTACCGTTCACATTTTTACCACTACAGAGAAGCTCGCGCTTACCTCAGGTACCAGAATTTGGCACATCTTTGCTTTAATGTGAATCGGTCCTCGGTACCGACGGAATTTGCCAAACAGCTGTGTGTTTTTCTTTCTTTTATGATGTTCTGCTGTGAGGACAGCAGAGGGTGGAGTGAGCGGAAAGACTGACCACAGTATAGAGGAAATGATTGTGAGAAAGACAATCTTTTCCATCTTTGTTAATGTAAACTGAATTGTCATTGGGACTCCAGTCCAGCCAAGAGAGAAATATAATGTTTTCACAAATGTGCCCCTGAAGACGAGGATTGGAAGCGTGGAGTAATTTCCATGTTCGATATTTTGAACAACCAAATTATATTCATGAAATATGGTTATTTAAATGCTAATTTATTGTGTTGTCTGTGTTTCTTTCCACCCTTTTGGAAGCTCGATTGTTGGATCATCTGCAAAAATTCTCCATACGGCAACATTTTTCATAATTTGTCATCTATACGTCTGTAATTTGTCACCTGCTCAATCAAAGCAATGCAATGTGGACATTATGCCAGGCCTTAGATGGATAATGTGCCAGTGTTATGGCGCTAGTGTGAGAGATGCCAGTCCAACCCTCTGACTTCATTCTCATTTGGCATCTGTTTGTGTGATGACTTTCTGGCTCTCGCATCTCATTTTTCTCCCTCAGGAGCACCAATTTTCCTCTCTCCTCTTTCTTTGTGGGCTGTATTCAGCACTGTGTGCATGTAATGTGAAGTTAATACAAACAATTTGCACGTTTCAGACCTCAGACTTACTTACTTGAGTTAAATGGCCTCTCAGACAGCTACATGCACAGGTACGGTTTCCCCAGAACACAGCCTGTCTGGAGTTACCTACTATTCAGACTAGGGCTGAAACGATTCCTCGAATAACTCGAATAATTCGATTACAAAAAATACTCGATGCAAAATGACTTGCCTCGAAGCTTCGTTAAATCAATATTACTAACGTTGTATCGCTGACGGACGGTGTTTCCGCTACTGTCGCACACCAGACACGGCTCAGTCTGCTGCTGGCGACACATGCCAGAGCGTAAATAGTGAGGGGCTAAGAGAAGAGACCGGCTGGAGGAAACCACAGGAAGGGTCCAAAGTTTGGAATCAGTTCAAACGTAATTAAAACTAAAACTCTGTACAGTGTGCCTACTGCAAAATCAAACTAGCTTACCACAATAATAGCACGACGTCAGTGCTTTAGCATGTCAACAGAAAACATTGAGTCTAACTTAATCATCCATTCCACGAAGAGGACCGACAAAAGTAAATCACAGAGTCGTATGGACGATGAAACTACATCAAACACAACAACTACCAAAATCAAAGACAAGAAGATACGTAGTGATGATCACGATCTGAGCTGACGCGCTGACTATCCCTTCAGAAAAACAGCTGATTGTTGCGCATCTCTCTCTCTCTCTCTCTCTCTCTCTCTCTCTCTCTCTCTCTCTCTCTCTCTCTCTCTCTCTCTCTCTCTCTCTCTCTCTCTCTCTCCATGGAGAAACAGCTGATCAACGATCTAATAGCATAAGTGTAACAGATCTGTGTGACATTATAATCAAATATATAAATGAAAATAGGTTAAGTATAACTAATATTTACATATAGGTCTAGTTTTGGTTGTTTAAAAACGCAAAAAAATATATATATATATATATATTTTTTTTAACAATATCCGATTAATCGATTGTTAAAGTGCTAGATTAATCGATTACAAAAATAATCGATAGCTGCAGCCCTAATTCAGAGCTTACACCTTTCTCTTACAATACCCACTACAGAAAGGAGCTGTATTAAGTCTATTGACACTGTTCAACAGTTCATGTAACAATCATTTCTTCCTCTGAAATTCATGTGTACAGGCAATGTAACATACTCAAACACTAAAACACCTTTTTAATTGCAGTCAACAATTCCGTCTAGCTAGTTTTATTTTTAATAAATACATGCAGCAGCCTATAGTTATTTATAATGCAATTCACATTTAATTATAATTCCGTTTCACTAGGAAATTAAAGTCAATGAATAAAACACTTAAGAAATGAACTACTCTAAATTGGCCAATTAGAAGTTTTAGAAGAAATGTGATCTTTTTTAAAGATGATAGTATTTCACTGTGGCAGCCCTCAGGTTGATTGATTTGTCTGGAGGCTGCAAGATCTTATATGTATAGGTGTGATAAAGATTTAAGGTTATCAAAAGATTCTAGTAACGTGATCAAGAGACGAAGTCCCTCCCCTTCCAGTGGACCAGCATGGGACCTTATTTCGGAAAAATATGTATGGTAGTGCATGAGGAGAAACATCCCGTTTGAAGTGAGCCATGAATTACACATATGATGTTCGTCAATTTAAAAGATAATTTTGCAAGTCAAAAAAGTTTTAATTTGTCGTAAAACTGTATATAAGTATAAGAATGTGTAAGTGACTTGCCAAGTCTGCTGACGCTACGGTGCCTGTGTGTTTTGTACCGGGATGTAACATTACTCACACGATTAATGGGTCTTGCTCGTTTTTTCGCTTCCTGGCTGATAAAAAGACGCCAGATAAAACACATCAGGTAACTTAACCTTACATGTGGAACATTGCTAAGCCAGCTTGCTATTGAGCAAGCCGAGCATCAAGCAAGGTGAAGTATATTGTGCAAGACATGATATGTAGTTCACTGAGCCGTTACACACCTACAACAACTTTCTGTGACTTTCTTCAGTTGCAAAATTATCTTTTAAATTGACAAACGTGTAATTCATGGCTCAATTCAAACGGTATCAAACAATTATTTGTCTCTCCCTGTTAACTAACGTACATATTTTTTCTGAAATAAGGTCCCATGGGGTCAACTGGAAGGGGCGGGACTTCCCCTCTCTGTTAACCAGAATATATTTCACCTGGGTTAGGAACTTTGATATGCTTTTGGGCTGGTGCAGCAAATGACAGCAGCATTGTATTAATATTCTTATCGGTCTGATCAAGAGTTTCCCCTACACTTTGTATTTTCTCTCTCTTTATCCCATATGGTGACATGGTGAAGCCACCAAATGTTTCCTTTTTTTTCCCCACATCACATCCATCAATCAGTCTTTGCATGCACAATTGCTTGTGCATGCACAAACACACACAGATGCTGATCAGCCTTGAATGTGAGTGTATTCATCTGTTTGGCACTTCTTTTCTGAAACCTCCTGCCACCAGCTGGATTTCATTTCAAGACATGAACTGCTGTGTTTTTACGAGCAAAAGTGTACATATATCTATTTGTGTGTATATTGATAAATTGTCTAATACGAGCCTGTATCCTTACTGCAGCCACAGCATAACCATATTTTTTAACTGCAACATATGTCCTTGGAACAAATGTCATTCTGTCATTGCTTCAAATTAATGAAGTTTTGCATTTGTCCTTATGAACATTTGTGAGGGTGTATTTGTGTCTGTGTGAGAATCTAAACGGGAATCCTTGCCTGCTGCAGCTAAGTTAAAGTGCAGCACTTTGAAGGAAAGGGCAGCTCATAGCTAACGCTCTCCTCGCTCAGCCTCCATCTGTAAATCTGCCAGTGAAAACCTATCAATTATCTCCTAGAAGGACCTGCTAGCTGGCTGGCCATCACTAGCTTGTCACTTGTCATGAATTTTCTCCTCTCTGCCGGTGCATTTTGTTGAAGGACTGTGCTCCAACTGCAACATTTAGCTGCAGAAAACCTCCTTTGCTTTTTATGTAGGCATGGGCATGACTAATGAAAACAGATTTGTTTAACTTAATCTATCAACTTGCTTCTGCTGGATTTGAACAGGACAGGTATTGGGTTTAGAGTTATATCATAGATGTACTTTCTTTCATTCTCCTTACCATTTACCCATCCTTACACCCTGTCCTAATGTGGGAGATTAATTTTAATTAAGGTTAATGAATTTCTTAATATTTCATAACCGCTGCAACTTTCAACTCGTTCTGTTCCCCCGGCCAATGAGCAGCTTGGGGTGAGCATGTCAAAATGATTAGTGACATCGTCATAAAATGCTCCCGGTGGAAAAAGTGCTTGGTTCTTCTCATTCAGAGGACTTGCTACCTGCCTTTTCAAAATAATCACATAGAGGTAACACAGGAGTCGGGAGGTTCCTGGTCAAGGGAGAAGTGCTGTATTTTGTAGGACAGGGCAAACACTTTTCTCTCTACACCTCCGTCTGTATATCTGCCAGAAACCTATTAATTATCTCTTAGAAGGACCTTTCTAGCAGGCTGGTCATCACTACTTGTCACTTTTTATGAATTCTTCTCTACTAGTGCACTTTAAGAAGGGTCCCTGCTCCAATATTTGGCTGTAGAAAAGTTCTCCTGCAATTCAGCCCAGTTTTATGACCTCTTGGATTTCTAGGAGAGGCAGACGAAATGGAGGAAAGGATTTGATTTTGTTGAGGTTCTTTTAGAGATTTTTTTCTTTTGATAGCTAGTTATGCATGGAGGTCAACTATACTTAGTGTTGTGAGTGAAGGCAAGGCATATGTCTGCTGGGAGAGCATTTCGTTTTTCTGACTTATTTGTATTTGATGGTCTTTCTTTGTGAGATGGCTGATGGGTTTGTGTTTGTTTTGTATGCAGGAGAGTGCCAAAGCTGCCCTGAAGATGAAAGACTGCCAAATGACTGACTGCACAACACAGACAGAACACGCGGGGCCAGAGGTGAGATACACACAGACCACAAACACTCTCACCCTCGCTGTCAGACACAAACACAAACAATGCACTCTGTACTGCATTTCCAGCCCTGGAAATGTGCTTTATGTAAGAACGCCTGAATCTGTAAGATTACAAATTACTAAATGAAGCTCAATTCCAACACAAATCTTCATTGCAAGCCCCTTCCTTCTCTATCCTCTTTCTTTGTTATCCTATCTGTGGGAATGTATTTTATGCTAAGCCACAGCCGCCATTCCCCGCCCTTTCTTCCTTCTTTTCTTTTCCATCTCTTTAAGAGCATCTTTTCACATAGAGCTAAAGCTCTAATCCATCTTTCTCATTTTAAAGATGTTGTACTGCAGTGACATTCATATTATAGTCCACTACCTGCTCCTCCCCTCCTTCCCTCAATTCCCACAGTGCTAAGAGAGGTTGCTGTGCTGCTTCCTACCTAGGCCCTCAGTGACATGTCCTCTTTGGCTTCACTAGGGCCTGACAGTATGGGAACGCAGCAGACTTAATGGATGATTGTCTAAAAATGGCTGCCTGTAACGGAACCAGGAGCAGAGTCTGAAGTCTGCTTCTTTGTTTCTAGTTTCCTTCTTTAAAAACACTTTTTTCATTTCCTCTGAAAGTTATTTTATACATTTAATCCTGCTGTGTATGAAGTTGGCAAGAAACATTGTTAAAGGGGGAAAGCTGTGTCATTTTGTGAGCGAGTGGGTGCACAATACCCACACTAACATACACTGACCTAAACACACACACATACACAAATGGGAAATGAATGCACATACATTTTGACTTTCATAAACTGTATGTGCTGCAGAACACCAAGTAACATTTTCACTAACGTGAACTTTAGTTAATGGCTTCACCAAGCATTTACTTTATATTCTTTTACTTAGATGCAGAGACTTTAATTAGTTTTATAGGACTAAGATTCATCCACTGATAACTGCCCAAATAATCAGCAAATATGTTAGAGCCTGTTAAAATCATGGCAAATCACATTGGCACCTTTTATTCCCTTCAAAAAAGTGCTCTTCCTAATATAATGTACTTCACAGTGGAGTAGCGAATCCTGAGGAGAGTCACCTACTGTACCTATAAAATAAACTAACAATTATTATTCTGCTCATCCACATTATGTTGTTCATTGCAGCCCCAGGTCTATTGCCACTAAAGCCGATTACACATTGGATGCGTGGCGTGAAAGTGTCAGCTGCGTGGCGTGTCCGTTTTTATTTTGGCTCCCATGTTAACAGGTTAGAGCTTGCACACTGCCTGCGTAACACACACGTCTCACGTCATGATTTTTACTCCTTGATCTTGCAGCCTGCGTAGAATATCGAACTACAACAGAGCAGTTTTATGTGTGGACATGGTTTGGTTATTTGCAACATCCTGGGGGTGGCAGAACAAGGTCTGATTAAGGTATTCACAGTGGATCTGTTGTGTGTATCTATGGTTTACCAAAGCGCGCCACTCAAATTAGAGAATGCATATTTGCAGACTGTACCTTCCACCGTTAGATAAAGGGAATCAGCTGAATGGATAGGCCTTTACAGTTGTGGATAAAGGTTGCTGCTAAGAACCAGATGTTAATCTTCACACCACCTTGCTTGAATTATTATAATACAGAAACAAAACTAGTGTATATTAATATGCATTAAATGTGTCTATTGTTAAAATAATGTCAAATAAAAGTGAAACAACGACAACAAACAAGCATAACATGCTTATTATAATAGCAGTTTGTGTGACTTCTGTTCTGGTTGTGTGCCCCCCCCCCCAACTAAAATCTTAAAAATAACAAAGATCAATGTGCACTTTGCAGCAGCCTGCTGTTCCAGCTGTGTGTAAGTTCTTTCTTAAGTTGGGGTGCAAGGTCCTAACTAAACGATATACGTTCAAACTAGTTTGATACCAAAGCTGTGTCGATGTTTGGTTACACAAAAGAGACGCTAGGTTCTTCTTAGCTACTCTGGTGTAAAGTCCACACTAACCAAAATATTGTTGCAGAAAATGACATTTTCACTTCCTGTGGCCATTCAGTAAAAAGCACTATTCTTGATGCAGTGTTTATTATCATGTTGTCTCTCGTGCCCAGTTGTCTTTGAACACGAATAGGCTAATGGCTAAAAATAGCTAACGTTAATCATCGAACTATAACAAAAAGGTACATAAACAGGACAAAGCATTACGATTAGGTGATAACTATACAACCTTAATCTACAGCTAGTGCAACTTGCAACAAACTACAACATGGGGTAATATAACGGTACCGTATTATTGTTAGGCAGATTAAATTGTAACGTTATAAAATACATAATGATAGTCTACAGTGGCAAACTGTTATGAATTACTAGTGTTAATTAGTAAGTTATCTAACCCATATACACATATATGTATTTGCTTGCTAATGTGGCACAGAGGTTATTCATATGTAATTGCCTACTTACTTATATGTGTTATTTTATATGTATGCACTTTATTTTTAATGATGAATGTTTACAGACGTGAAACAGCTGGAATAATTCGCTCCTTAAAACTCTTAAAATGTTAGTAACTCGTGAACTCCAACATAAGTTAGAAATTAAGTTCAAACTATGCTACATTTGAA
Organism: Zingel zingel; assembly: GCA_023566125.1. Classification (NCBI taxonomy): domain Eukaryota; kingdom Metazoa; phylum Chordata; class Actinopteri; order Perciformes; family Percidae; genus Zingel; species Zingel zingel. The sequence continues at coordinate 19,196,063 of CM042314.1, read as the reverse complement.
CTTACACATAGCTGGTACAACCCAGTGCAGGTCCACACAAGCGGGCTGTAGATGAATATGAATCGTGACACCGAAATTGCAGTGCAGCACTGGATTGCTAGTCACACTCTCCCTACTTTGTTTTTTCTGCGGTGCAAGATGATTCACCAATACAGGTGCAGGCCAGGAAAACACCTTACTGTGCCACTTTACCGACTGCATCTGCATGAAGTTATAGCCCTCAATCCTGTCATCATTCTTCCTTTATTAAATTTGACTTTTTCTACATTTTAAGTTTCCCTCTCTGTCTCTTTCTATCATTTTCACACACACACACACACACACACACACACACACACACACACACACACACACACACACACAGAGCCTTCGATATGTCTGCGCTGTGCTCCATTTGCCATCACTGACTAATGCATTTCTCATAATGTAGCCTGAAATAGCCTCATGTAATTATATGTTTGTTGGTACTGGAGGCTAAAGCAAGCAAAGGTGTGGGTTTGTGTGTGCAGTGTGGGTTAGTGTGCAAATTTGAATGCGTGCCCATCATGTGTTTGTCTTTGCCTGTGTGTCTGCCCATGCAAGTGTGTGTGTGTGTGTGTGTCTGTGGATGTGCTTGTTTTGTGAAGCAGCCATTAGTCCTGGCCTTGGGCAGCAAAGTCAATAAAAATGCTGTTGAAGGTATCCAAGTAACTTCAGTCAAATAGGTTTCATTTATACCTTAGACATTAAAAAATTAATTCAGTATTCTGGTTGTTTGTGTGTTTTTCATGTGTTGTTATACCTCACGTGGCATAATTCACACATTAGTATGGCGTTGCCAATAACAATAATAGTTGAACCTCTTTGTTTGAATCAATAACTCTTTGCACAGATGTTTTTCTCTGGACAATTACCCAGAGAAAAAATGGTTGAAAAAGTTTGCTGTGTTTTGAGAGGTATTTTTTATTTGTTTGATACCCTCCGTTCTGGTTATTTATTTCTGAAATTCTGATTATTTTTCAATAAATTTAACTAAAACTAATTTTGATTTGCCACACCAGGATGGTAGAAAAAAAGATGCTCTGTTTTTGTGTCTATTGTAAAGTGTATATGAGGAGAGGTTTAATCTTTGAAGATTCACTCCATTATTTCACCACTGAGGTGAAGTGGTTTGAATAATTTGCGGGTAATCATTTGAATTCAAGTAGTGCGATAAGTGTCTTATGAGCTGCAGGTTGAAAACAGCACGATATTGGTCCATGTAAAAGGAGTAGGGCAATACGCAGATATCAACTGAACAAGCTCATCGTTGTATGTGTTGGAAGTATGTTTGATGTGCAATATCGTAGTATCCCCAAACTACTTTGATGCATTGTGTCTGGTCGGGACCACAATAACCTTATCTTCCTAATACAGACCAACTTTCAGAATTCTGGCCAGTACTCAACCGTATGGCATTGCTGTCTATTATAAAACCAGTTCTTAGCTATAGAGTCCTCCATATGCTCAGGCCCCTTGAGTAGATGGGCTCTTAATTAGAGGAGCAGCTGGCTGCCCGCTCGCAAGCTAGGCTAGCAGCACAGGTGACTTAACGCAGCATTAGCTAGAGCATGTGTGGCCTGATTTTAGCCTCCCCCCTCCCCTCCCATGTGTGCATGCCTGTGTTTATTAGACGGAGAGCGAGTGAGAGAGTGACACACTGAGCGTGTGAATGTGTGTGGGAGATGCTGCATCGTAGAGCAGGCCTATATAGGTTAGCTACCCCAGTGCATAGAGGACAGTCGGCTAGCAGCAGAAAGTGTGTCTACAAGTGGGGCAGCTATTTCTACTGCTTCTGCCACTTCACGAGGTCGACCATCTCTCTCATCCTCTCTCCCTCTACCTCACTCTCCTTTTCTGGAACATCCTCCTACTTTTCCTAACTCAGTTGTCCTCCTACTTCTCTTCTACCTGCTTTTGTTCGCTGATCCCTGAAAGCGCAGAAGTTAGCTTTTCAGAAGTTCCTCTCCTCACCGAGGTTACCAGGCCTCCAGGAATCCATTAGGAATTCTCTTGCCCTGGTTTTCCCATCATCCGACACTCTGTCCTAGGGACAGCTCCTGGCCCCTCATACAACTTTAGGCCAACTTGCCTCAAAGTTCTCCTTTCATTCTACTTTAACCAGGCTACCTTGTGTGTTGCTGAGTTCTAGGAAGGTCCAAGAAGATAAAGTTATTTGGAATGCTTGAGTTCATGCCTCACTCCTCACTGACAAGTCACATTGTGCTATCAAATGATTTTCTGTCATCAATTATGAGTACAGATTAAATGACAGCTGAGATTCTATGTGCAGGGTCTGCTTCACCCTCCTCTGCCCGCTGCCGCTCGCTCTCAAGCAGCGGCTGAAGGGCTGCGAGGCTCAATTCCAAAACCTACACACAGCATCATCCAGCGTCCTCCAGTCAAACTCGGTACAGTAGCCCAAATACTATTAGTCCACCGGTGCTGAGTCCTCCAGTCGCGGCCCCGGCACCGAACGCAAAGTCCAACCTCCGCCCTCCGGTTCCTCTGTAGGTAATGGTATAATAATATCCTAATATAACCATAATATCCTGCATCTCAGGTTCTGCCTCGATGCAATGCTTTGAGGCATTCATTTCCGCCAACACTCCTTTCACTGCGTTGTTGAACACTGATTCAAGCACACTTAGCTGCCTCTCCAAAACCCGAGCGATTAAGTCCTCCATGTTGGATAATGCGTTCACATCAGTTTCTCCATTAGATAACATTCCATTAGCCGCCACCATGCTAACAAATTTCTCTGAACAAGTAAATAGTTTAGGCGACAGCGAGACCCACTTTTTCGTGCCTGCAGGCGTTTCACTGAGTCACCATGATAACAGACAAAACGGTTTGGCGTCGATGAAAAAGTAATAGACCTGGTTATATAATGAAATACGGAGGTGAGTGTGGGAGCCTCAGTCTCTTGCAACCATAGCGGTGGCTGGTCACGTGATGCCTCCCCCCCCCCCTCCCCCGCAGAGACTCTTAAGAGCTGGAGGTATAGTTCCTTTTTAGAGGGGATTGAATCGATTGAGATTGCTTTCTTTCAGCAAGCTAATTTCATGGGCATTCTTAAAAGGAACATTTTATGGAGGAATGAAAAGCTCTTGATGGTTAGCTCACTGTTCCCTTTCTCGCTCTGTCTTTCTCACTCCTTTGTCGTTTTCTATTCTCCCTAGATTTGTGCAACTTTTTTTTTGCCTCCATTTTTTTCTCTCTTTTTCTCCTTGCTTCACACCCACCCTCTCTTTATCCCCTCTCTCTTTAGGAGCTTCTCAAAAGAATGAGAGGAGCAGAGGGATAGTTGAGCATCGTTTATTGTCTGTTTGTGGGCTATTACATTTAAATAGAGAAACATTTAAGTAGATCATGCAGATTCTTCCCTCTTTGTCTCTCATTCTACTTTTCTCCTTTCTCCATCTCAAAAGAAGTATACTTAGGTATATGTTCTATGTGCAGAGGAATAATCTCTTTAAGCTATAAGTCATTTCATATAAAGAATGACATTTTTTTTTTTTTTTTTAGACATCAGGTCGGAATTAACTCGTCTTTTCTGATGGCTTGACACAAGCCGATGAGCCATCATTATAAAACATGAAATATGTAGCGATATTAAGGTTAGTAAGTGATTTAATATAGATATTTTGTGGCTAGGTCCTCCAATTTTTGATATGTGGAAGAGAAAAAGAGCTATATGCCAAACAGTTGACATATTTAGTTGCTGCTACTATTTGCAAGAAAAACAATTATTAATATAATTGGTATATAAAATATAACCCACTTTATTTTTATGGGTTATGCCTACTTTTGCAATCAGTCTTTGTTCTAAATAGCAGATTTCAGTTTCTACGATATCAAAGACGTCATGTCCGGCTGCAAGGGGTAAGCACGAGGAACGCTGATCTCCAAAAACTTTTGAGAAATGTAATACATTCAGCTGATTTAATTTAAAATATTATGACATAAGGTGGACATAAAAACGAAAGTCATAAAAGTGGTTTTATGGCATCTAAAGGAGGAAGATGAGGGAAAAAGAGTCCAGACGTACTCGTCCAGACAGCTGATTCACCTGCGGCAACAATGGCTGGAGAAGAAGTAGCAGACGAGAGGCAGCGTGAACTGTTCACGAGAGAAGATAAACGCAGCCCCAACTGGATGGAAAGAAAGAATACTTAAAAGAATGCAACGTAAAACTTGTGGAAGTTGAACGATCTCTCTCAGGCATGGAGGATCGGATTACATCACTGGAGAAATCAAATGAATTTCTTCTAAAAGAGAATAAAGAGCTGAGAGAAAGAGCTGAACGACTGGAAACACACAGCCGAAAGTTTCATCTGCGGGTGTTTGGACTGGATCGGGATGTTGAAAAAGGAAATCCCACTGTTTTCATGGCAAATTTTTTTAAGGAGGTTTTCAAAGGAAAAAAACTCCCAGCTGAGCCTGAAGTGGAAATTGCCCATCGAGTCGGGCCGCTGACGAGAGAGGGAGCCAGGGCGATGATGGTAAGAATGCAAAGATATGTGACCAAAGAAGCTATTATTAAAATCGCCAAAGAAGAGGGAGTGATTAACTTTAGAGGAATGAAAGTGAGGATCTTTCCAGATATAACTGCTGAGATGGCGAAGAAAAGCTCGCAGTTCCAGGATGTCAGATCCAAACTGTGTGAAGCTGGGATAAAACATGGGATCATTCATCCAGCCACTCTTATCATCACCTTTAAGAATGAGACAAAATACTTCAAGGACAGGGAGGCAGCAGAGACTTACTTGAATAAAGTGATTAGATCCTGAGAAGTCTGAAGTGGAAAATAACAAAGGAAATGAAAAGGTGAATCATTTTGTATTGTGTTTTTTCTTTTGGCCTGCTGAAAGATTTATTGAAAATGGCAGATGCTGAGAAGGACTGGGCCAATTAAAAGAGAGACTGTACTGGACATTGGAGAAGTTCATGATGAAAAGGATTACATGCAAATATGAAATAATTGTTATTGATGTTTATTTTTAGGGGTAGACCACATTAATTGGGTAAAGCAATATGATGCTGAATATGTTTATTTGAGTATAAATAGTTAAAGTTAAGAACTGCATTTAATTAAGGACAAAATGGATACTCCCAAGAGAAAAGAAAAAAAAAAGTTGAATCTCCTTTCTGTTAAATCGATATGTAGGCTATATTGTCTTGAATAAAAGCACTAAACCAAATATGTAAAATTTATAATTAAAATTAAAATTATTAAAATTTTTACATTTTTTTGTTGAGTTTTCACGGAGTGAAGGATAATACGAAATTCAAAAGTGGAGGTCGGCTAACTCTAGCTGGCAGATATGGACATGTTAGGTGACAATGCAAGTGAGTGTTTATTTGTGTTAGATACATACACAGTCAAGGATGAGTATGTATGGTTGTTTGTCTTTGTGTGTTTTATAGTTATGTGTATGTATAATTGTAGGTTAGGAGATCTCCGATGCAGTCGGTATTAGATAAACAGGAAGATAACAATTACTGCTTGAAACAATGAAGAAGCACTCTAAAATGACAAGAAAAGGCCTGAAGATAGTTCACATTAACATCTGTAGCATCAGAAACAAATTAATTGAAATTTCTGAAATATGAATGTTTAATCAATTGCATATTTTAGCTGTGTCAGAAACACATCTGGACTCAACATTTGAGGATGCATCTTTGAATATACAGGGATACTGCATTGTAAGGAGGGATAGAAATGCATTTGGTGGAGGAGTTGCATTTTTTATTCAGGATCACATACCAATTAAAATTAGATATGATTTAATGCCAACGGAGGTGGAGGCACTATGGCTGCAAATACAACTGCCACATATGAAGCCCATGCTGATTGGTTGTTGTTATAGACCACCAAGTGCGAATAGTGAATATCTAAATAAAATATGTGAAATGCTAGAAAATGGGTGTAATGGAAGTTATGAAATCTATTTTATGGGAGATCTGAATATAGATTGGAATGCATTAGGTTGTTAAATGAAAAAAAAGTCTGCAAAATGTTACAGATTTTCCTAAGAGTGACAGCAAAATTACTTCCACGTGTATTGATCATATTTTCACTAATGCAGTTGAGCTATGCTCAAAAGCATTATCTATACTCATTGGCTGTAGTGATCACAATTTAGTTGCTGTTGTTAGAAGAGCAAAAGTGCCGAAGCCTGGACCTAAAGTAATACAAAAGAGATCATATAAATAGTTTGATCAAGACAGATTTAGAAATGATGTAAAAGAGGTATGTTGGTCAGATGTATTACTGAAAACAAATCCTGATGAAGCACTGAAAATCTTTGTTGATATTTTTATGCCTATCGTTGAAAAACATGCTCCAGTGAAGAAGTTTACGGTCAGAAGTGTCAGTACAATTAAAGGAATATATGGTGGAACGTGATTTAGCTAAATTAACAGCAATAAGATCTGGTTATCAATCAGACTGGCAAATCTACCATAAACTAAGAAACTTTCAAACTAATTTAAATAGAAAGAAAAAGAAAAAATATTATAAAGCCAGGATTAATGATATTAAAAATGGTAGTAAAAGATTATGGAATACGCTGAACAGCTTAATGGGAAGAAGCACTAAACAAACTCCATCTTTTTTGGAGATTCGTGGAAATTTCCTCACCAAACCAGCGGAGATCGCAAACCACCTTAATAATTATTTTATATATAAAATAAATGATTTAAGAAATAATATGACAAAAATAGAGAATGAGATATCTTATTTATTAATAAAAGAAAAAAATCATGAAAGGCAAATATTGTAATTTCAAATTTGCTAGAGTAAATATTAATAAAGTAGAAAATATGTTGACAACTTGTAAAGATAAACCACCAGGTGTGGACGGCCTTGATGGTAAACTTCTTAAATTGGTTGCAGACCTGATTGCCCCTGTTATCTGTCATATTATAAACCAAAGTTTAAGTGAATGTCAATGTCCTCAGGAATGGAAAATTGCTAAAATAATTCCACTGCCTAAAAATGTAAGGTTACCATTCTCGGGATTAAATAGTCATCCTATAAGTTTATTGTCTGTGTTGAGTAAAATTATGGAGAGTATAGTATGTGAGCAGATTATAGAATATTTTTTTTGAATGACTTAACAACTGATTGTCAACATGCTTATAGAAAGGGACACTCAATAGCTACAGCTCTAACTCATATGACTGATGACTGGCTGAGAGATATTGAACAAAAGAAACTAGTAGGTGCTATTATGCTTGATTTTACAGCAGCATTTGATATATTTGATCATAATTTATTATTGAGAAAACTTGAATCTTATGGTTTCTCTCAGTCAGCAATGTTATGGATGAACAATAACAAATAGGTATCAACTAGTCTGTTTTAATGGTAGCTACTCGGATGTTGGAGCGGTTAGCTGTGGAGTTCCCCAGGGGAGTTGTCTTGGGCCATTGTTATACACTATTTTCACAAATGATTTATCACTAGTTTTAAATAAGGTCAGTATATTGATGTATGCAGATGATTCAACTATTTATATGTCTGCATCTACATTTCATGAATTAAACACCATTATATCACAAGAGTTGCAATTGGTGGTTGAATGGATAAAGAAAAATAAGCTCTTAATGTTTCAAAGACGAAAAGCATGATGTTCGGTTCACATTATACTCTTCATAATCAACCTGAGTTGAAGCTTTGCATAAATGATGGAGTGAAGGGAGTTATTTTAGATAGCAAATTATCATGGACGAAACATATAAATAACATGGTTGTCAAGATGGGAAGTGGTGTGTCTGTTGTTAAAAGATGTGCATCATATTTGTCACAAAGCTCAATCAAAGTAGTAGCTAAAGCTTTAATATTGTCTAATCTTGACTACTGTTCAGTCGTATGGTCTAATGCAACTCAAGAAAAAATAACTAAATTACAAATGGTGCAAAATAGAACCGCGCGTATAGCGCTTAGGTGTGGATATCGGACAAATGTTGTTACAATGCACACATGTTTAGGTTGGTTATTTGTAAGAAATAGATTATTCTATTCATTATGTGAATATATTGTTATTTTTGTCATGACATTATAGTTTATGTTTAGTTTTGTCTTACGGTTTTTTATTTTGTATTGTTTATGATGTTATGTGTATTTATTATTGCATTGCCACATTTTCAAGTGAGTTGTAAGGACCTCAGGAAGAATAGCACCTGCAATGCAGGAGCTAATGAGGATCCTAAATAAACAAACAAAAGACTGCTTGTAGCTATATAATTACATATGTAAGAAAGCCAAAAACAACTGACAACAGGACAGGGCAGTAAAAATAGTGAATGGATAATCAGATATGTCCCTGTGTGACCTTATAAAAAGCATGAGGCTTCCTTACAGTTTAAAATGGACTGTGTGTGCTTAACATCTGTTAAAAAAAACAGCTGTTCATTTTACATCTGAGAGAGCTACTTGTATGTTTGGACATTTGTTCTTGCACTTATATCATCATCTGATATATCCTCACCTGGCCAGTAGACTTTATCGGTTTTTTATCCTTCTGGTCGTATCTTGGAATTGAAGTGCAACATTAAGAAATGTAGCATATTATATAGTTATATATCATGTTGTACAGTACCTGCCTGCAAAGTCTTTATTTGTGAATCATCATGACTAATATATCTACAACTTTCATAAAACATGTGTTGTCACTCTCAGTAACAATCACTTTGATAGTACTGAGAGATTGTTTAGATTTTATAACGTGGTTAAACTGTATAATGCAAATGAAAGAGTAGATAATCTGAGTTTAGCCCTACTACATCTCCATGAATGCTCCTTAATAGTTATCTGCTTAAAAAAGCTTTCCCATTTACTATCAGTAATGTCTCTTGCTAACTCGTGCCACCTTTTAGCTATCTGGAAATAATTTTTGTCCCAACACTTGTAAGAACTAAAGCAGAACAGCCATCGATTTTTTTTTTCTTTACCTTTGTTTTGGGGACATTTTTGTTCGGGGTTATTGATCCAGAGGGTCAGGAGGGAACAGCTTTGGTCTAGCTTGCCTTTACTTATTTCCAGATAGGGCTGGGGAACCCTGAATCAATATGTATGATGACATAGATCATATGATCCTGCGTCATCAGTGCTCTACATGTCTGTGCCAATTTATTCAGGAGGATGAAGGGTCCAGTTTGATTGTGACTATGTAGGTCTCCAACTCCTATTCCTGTAAACTAGATCATTTTGTACAGCCGTATTCCTAACTGAGTAATGGTGCTGCTAAGGATATAAATAAGAAAAAAAGATAGAGTAAGAGGAGGAGATGGGGGCTCAGCACGAGAGAGGCAGTTTTCTGCCCTACTTAGAGTTTTTATACATTCTTCTTTTTAAGTCTGTCAGTCTTCTTGTCCATCTTTCTTACCTTTCTTCTATACATTTTATGATTTCCCTAATCCTTCTTTTCTTCCTCTCCCTTCCTCCCTTCATAAAAATGCCCCTGATTTTCTTTCTTTCTGCACATGTTCATCCATTTTCTTTGCTCTGCTCTCTCCATCTTCATATTGCTCTTCCTTTCTCTGGCCCTTGCCACCTTTACCACTCTGTACTCTATCGTCATCTCCCACTTCTTCCCTATCACATTATTCTTCCTGCTTTTAGACTGCATGTCCTTCTTCCTTGTTCTGTTATTTAAGTTCACTAAGGGTGAATAAGGGTTAATGCCAGTTAGTCTCTGTGGGTGTCTGTTTCCCAAAAAGTGAGTTGTGATAGCAAATGTGAGGTGATGGTAATTATATTATAGATAGATAGATAGATAGATAGATAGATAAATGCAGGCACCATATTGGACTCCTCAAAATAAATCACTAATATAATTGCAGGATAACAAATTATTATTTAAATGCAAGTTTATAGACTAACTGTGTTTTATCTGGTATCTTAAAAGAGGATGCCGTGTTACTAATATTTCTTCATGCAGTTTGTTTCATTGTTTTGTAATTCAAAATAATTAGTAACAGGAATAGACCATTTCCACCTGGGACAACATTAATATGTGGAGGAAAATACCATGGAAATACTGTTATTTGGTCATTGTGCATACATGTTTGCTCACTTGCCTAAAAATTGTGTCCTTGTCTCATGGCTTCTAAGCAAAATGTTGTGGAATCGGTATTACATATTTGTAGTTTTTGGCAAGCAAATGGCAGTGTGGGTACATGAAGAACAACCCTGTGTGGGAACATAAAGAACAAACCACCAGTATTTATAAACCCTGTTCTTTGCTTTGGTGTCACCCACTAGCTCTATTTTTCCTTCTGTTCATCAAAATGAGTGTCAGTGACGCAAAGCCCCTAACACTTTCCATCAATATTACAGAAATAGCTGTGAGAGGGTGAATGCATGCATGAATGAATGAACTAAGCATGTGGGTGAGTCCCACTGTACTGTTTTCACATTGTGAAACTGTACTTATAACAGTGACCATGTGTCTACAGATGAAAAAAAATGTACCAGCATTCAACTTCGTGAGCTACTTTGCATCAATTACACTGTACATACTGTATATATTTATTCACTTTGCAAAGACCTGTTTGCAGTTATTTACTCTTAATGAGAAATGACAGTCTGCCACTGATACATACACATTAGGGGACAGGCAGTGTTGGAGCTTGATTTATGATTGCTGTGAAATATATCAAAGTAAAGTATTGCTTTCTCCTCTGATCTAACAACAATCCCTCTTTGTCTCCGTCCCCTATTTTTTTTTATATTGGTTGCCCTTTGTGTCAACATGTCTTCTGTTTCCAGGGCATCAAGGCACATGGGAGCGTCACTTTGTCGTCAAGGAGACAACTGAGTGAGTGTCTCTGTTCTGATATCGCCTGACTGGACGTGACTGTGTCTTGTAGTGGTTTACCTTAATGTACCTTACTAGAAGGGAGAATGGGGGGTCTTGGTACTGAGGCTTGATTAATCTACACGGCTCTACAGGCTGATTAAACTTTCTGATCTGCAATTGTTTTACTTCACAAGTCAGCTAATACAGTGCTTATTCCATTTGGTTTCAACAATCAGAATTTCTCAGTGTAGTAATGTGGTTTCATACACTTTATACACTTGAGTTCAATATTATTTAATGACTAGTTTAATTGGAATGTACTCAACAAAGTCTTTGAGGTAATGATAACAAATATACAGTTATGTCATGCCATTGACAAGCCTGACTGAATAACATTAAAACAGATAGTGTCATCCAGTGCTGGTTGTGTGAAGTGAAATGATAGTGGGTGGGTAAAGGCCAGCCCGTTTCTGTATTAATCAATCCTGGTATGGAGAACCTCTGAGTTAAGAATGCCACCTGCACTGCCATGTCCTGTAATGTGGACAAGAATGCTGCCTATTGTACCTCTCTTAATTAATCCTACCTGAAGTGATGGTGACCCTAAAGGATCTTGACACCAAGATTATCTCTTTTCTGGTTTAAGTCAATGTAAAATATCAGCTGTCTGTTTGAATGTAAAGTCAATGTATAATATTTTCTGTGGTTTAAGTCAGTGGTACAGATAATTTCTTTTTTATTGCAATTCAATGGCGCAGATACTTTCTTTTATAAGCCAATGGTCTTGTCAAATGACAGATAATGAACAATGTGAAGAACACTCCAGTTTCACGGCATTAAAGTGCTTAAAATGCCAAAGCAAGCATATCTGAAAGATTCTAGCTCATTTCAAAGGAACAAAATGTGTACTTTGCTCCAATGTGCTATCTGTATCCATACATTCTGTATTTATATGATGCTATTTGCACTGTCACAGTTCTATAAAGGAGACTGGCATCTTAACAACTAACCAACCAATTAAGGATTTGCAAATTACAGTATGCACCATGGTTTTAAAGGTGCACTTTATTTTGTGGAAATGTTTTCACTTGTGCAAATTCATCAACTTTATGCCCTCCAGCATAAAATAAATCTGTAATTTGCAGTTATAAATAAGGTAGAGCTCATAATATCAGGTTTGGGGAAACACTGCACAGAAAATATGCAATTTCCCAAAGTGAAAACACCTCCAGGGAGAAAAGCTAAACAAAGTGTACTTTTGTTTGTGTTTTTTTCCTACTTCCTGCCCACCTACCCGCACTTTCCTGGATTGTACTGAAGTTGAGCATGCTTTAGGATTAAGAGCACAGATGTGTGAATGTGTCCCAGCCTTCCTCTTCTGTACATGTGTGAACCTTAAAGCTATAGTGCACAACTATTTTATGAATGTCCATTACATTCAAGCCATTGCCAAATGAGTTGATTAGCTCCACAAAACTCTCTCTGTATTTCTCAGTATGGCTATGTTTACAAAATGGTGACGTCCGGTGACTTTGCGTGTAGAAGCTTGAGTGATGCGTTTTACGTCACCGCTGAGAAAGGACAACAGCAACGTTCAGCTTTGGAGACAGAGAACGTACAAATTACAAGATAATTATCTATTCTGAAGGATGCATCATATTTTTTTTTAAATCCTTCTGTGTTAGCAACTGTGTGGAGGAGGGCTGGGGATGGTGCACGATCACCGAAGGCTTGCGTCATGTCGATGCGCCGACAGTGTTGTTGGCATTACTCAGAATTCCTCATGGGGGAAACAGAAACTACGCACTATAGCTTTAACCTTGTCTGCCATTGCATTATGAACTGTAACCCCAAGTGTCAGAGCACTGTAGAACCTTTTATTGAACCATGTGATCCGTGACCTTATGCAGACAGGCTTTGACTGTCCTCCACTCAACCACACTTTATAACACATTACATAACACATGTGCACACACATTGGTAGACACAGGCATTTATACATGCACACAAAGACTAGTCTCCAAATACACACACTCAATAAGGACACATCTAATGTTAACCATAAAGCACAAAGAACATGTTCTCTGTATGTATGTAGGTGTGTGTGTGTGTGTGTGTGTGTGTGTGTGTGTGTGTGTGTGTGTGTGTGTGTAAATATGCTTCTCAGGGACTTAACCGCTGTGTTTGAAGGTCAGTGCATAAAGAGACAGTAAGAGCCATTAGAGCTTCATTTGTTTGCTACATTTGTGCAAGGGCACCTACTCACTTCCATGCCTGTGTGTCTTTGTCTGCCTGTGTGTGTGTGTGTGTGTGTGTGTATATATCTTAGTTATTTTTACATAAACATCCAGATTTGCTGCAAGAAGTCCCTCATAATCTTTGTGTGTGTGCTTATGTGTGTATGTGTGTGTGTCTTGGTGATTCTTGTTGCTCATAAGTCCTCAAGGACTGACAGTAATGCAGTGCTGTTGAATTATTAGTCACTTCTGGACCTGTTGCAGGACATACAATGTTAATGAGCTAAACCTCATTTACTCAGCAAGGTGAAACCAAATGGTAACCACCATGGCTGAACCCTGATGCCAGAAAAGCTTCATGATGCAGATCTTATAATGTCCACTGGATGCTTGTGCCCAGACTTCTCTTTAGAAATACAAAGTAAATATTTTTTCTGTTGCAATGGCTAACTAGAACTGCAAGCAGTTATGACGGGGTCCAAGCCTCCCGGTGCCAGTCGCCCCGACGCGAGTCGCCCCTGACGACCTGGGCAGCACGCAAAAGCGGAACCCAAAGCATAACGTGGGGAGGCAAACGTCAGGAAATGTCGAGAGAGTTGAACCGCAAGGTCTGTAGTACATTGCAGTTGCAAATATGCAATATTAACATTGATTGAGTAAAAGGGCCGAAACTCGTCTACGTTGATTATAGCGCCCCCTATCAATCGTGCAATCAATCGCAAATGTCCCATTGAAATGCATTGAGTTATTTGCCAAAACGCATCTACGTTCATTATAGCGCCCCCCTAATGACCGATCCTCACCAAATGTGGTACAGAGCCTCGGAGTGGGATGTCGAACAACAATACCAACTTGCTGTGATACGTTTTAATTTGGCCGAGATACGCTTAAGTTCGTGTTTTGTAGCTAGCTGCGAAATTTAGTTTGGTTCTAAATTGAGCATTGTTATACATAGCAAAATTCTTTTGATAAGTTTTGGTGAGGTTGGTCTGGAGATGCTACGTACCAGGTTTCGTGCAGATCGGTTGCACGGCCTAGGAGGAGTTCGAAAAGTTGGTTTTGCGCATTGCGTGATATTGCGAAAAAACTTCTTAGCTGAAATGGGCATGGCCTATATCATCAGATTCAGCTCGATTCAAGGAACACGTGGATGTAAGGTTTTCTAATGTGTAATGTGGGAGTTATAGACAAAAACACGTTTGACATCATTATAGAGCCACCTAGTGGTCCATATGTGTAATTTTTGGTAAGTTAGGTCCATGAGCCATTGTACATCTACACTGTAAATTTGAAGTTGCTCACATTAATGTAAGTAGTGAATCCAAACTTGGGTCCCATAGGCCACGCCCACTTTGACCAATCAGTACCCCACTGTAGGCGTGGTCTCAGGAGTGGCCCTAGATGGTACCCTCAAAATTTCGTAAAAATCGGATGAGCCGTTCATGAGAAATAAACTTTTTGTACTTGTTGCGCCCCATAAAATTTGTTTTGTAGGCCCAGAGGGTCATGGCAAACAAGAATCTAAACTTTGGCTTTGATAGCATTTATTTTGGCCGCGATATGGCAAAGTTTGTGTTTTTGTATCTAGCTATAAAAATTTGTTTGTGCGTAATTTGCGAAATTTTTAGCCGAGAAAAATTTGTTTGACTTTTTGTCAGGTTCGTCTGGAGATACTACCTACCAAGTTTTGTGCAGATCGGTCACACAGTCTAGGAGGAGTTAGAAAAAGTAGATTTACGATAAATCGCTATTTTTCGGGCGGAAATGAGCATGGCCTATATCAGGAGATCCAGCCGAATTCGGGGAACGCGTGGATTCAAGTATTTTTAATGTGCGATGTACGTTTTTTTCTGCTATAGTGCCACCTAGTGGTGGAAATGGCTGAATCTTTTTGTCTGAGGTCCTTGCAGGGATCTGGACCAGTCCTGAAAATGGCACCCCCCACCATGTACGGTGTAGCATCAGTTTTATCAACGGAAAAATAATAATCCTTAGGAAAGCAATAGGGTTCCACAGCTTCGCTGGATCTGTGATCCACGTTGCCTAGGGTTAAAGAGGTGTATGTTTGGGGCCACATTTGCCTCTCAAGCAGTTACAAAATGTGTGATGGTTCCTGCTCAATCACCAATGCTGTGTTCCACTCAGGCTCCACCAAATTTAAATTTTCATCCTCCAAACAAATAGCAATGTGGCACTGAGTGGTAAACCTAAAGTCTAGGCATCATAAAGTTGCACAGACACCACATCTATGCTACAGTCTTAAACTCTGACTAAAGCCGTAAACTGTTACATTAGGGTGAAGTGTTTTGCAGTGCCCCATAAAGGCCTGACAGCAGAGGCTCTAGGTCGACCAGAGCTTTGAACCTTTATGAATTCATTTGAATTGTGAATATATTGACTCTTTCTGATTCAGTGCCTTGTAAACATACATCTGCATTTGTTGATTGCCAAGCAAAGTAAATGCTTGTGTATGTGTTTGCGAAGTGGTTCGCTTATATCGACATAGTGGGAATGGGTAGCAGGTGGAGAGTGTGTGTGTGTGTGTGTGTGTGTGTGTGTGTGTGTGTGTGTGTGTGTGTGTGTGTGTGTGTGTGTGTGTGTGTGTGTGTGTGTGTGTGTGTGTGTGTGTGTGTGTGCTTGTTTTACTATATTCGTGGGGTCCAAAAACCGGGGAATACAGTATACTTGTGTGGTCTGCACAGCCTTGTGGGGCCCAAAATGCTGGACCCCACAAGGTTAAAGGGCTGTTTGAGGGTTAAGACTTGGTTTTAGGATTAGGGTTAGAATTAGGTTATGGTAAGGGTTAAGGTTAGGCATTTAGTTGTGATGGTTAAGGTTAGGGTAAGGAGCTAGGGAATGCATTATGTCAATGACGGGTCCCCCCAAAGATAGTGAAACAAACATGCGTGTGTGCGTGCGTGGGTATGCAAGCCTGCCCAGTGGCAGTCACGCTGAGATGAAAGATTCCTATACCCAGGTGGTGGACACATGCCAGAGGAAGTGTGCGTGTGTGAGTTCCCCCTTCTGGGGTTGAATGAGGGCAAACGTGATTCCCTTTTTAGAGAGTTTCAGTTTGTGTGCATGCATGCATGCATGTGTGGCCGTATCACGTCTTTGATCCTCTGTTTTGGGTACCCATTGTGGTTCCCTTGTTGCCTACCTCAGACAGGAAAATGAGTACATGTGTGTGGGTGTGTGCATCTGTGGATGTGGTTTCCAGCTAGCGATAGATATTGTCAAGGTAAAACTGGATCAAACCAACTGTCTGTCTATCTGCAGGTGGTACTTTTGAGAGGAGGCGGAAGCCAAATCATTCCCCACAGCCATGTGTGTGTGTGTGTGTGTGTGTGTGTGTGTGTGTGTGTGTGTGTGTGTGTGTGTGTGTGTGTGTGTGTGTGTGTGTGTGTGTGTGTGTGTGTGTGTGCGCACATGAGTCTAGCTTCAGTGCTGGCTAGCTGCCAGAGCACTTATCTAACTCTGATCCACAGCGCTACTCACTGTGACTCCTAATTATAGACAGAGGCACTCAAACAGGCACATATACACACAGTCTCTACATGCTCTCCTGTGTACCATTCACACTAATGTGGCACTCTCCCTGAGGAAGTACCCATACTCCTCTCCGCTCCTTGATAGAGGCTACCAGGACAACTTCCTCTGCCAGGCCACCCTCCTAGTCTTCTACTCGGAGAGAGAAAGTTAGACTCATGCTTACGTACAGACAGACACAATTACATGAGAGGGGAGTTTAGTTAGATAGAAGTAGGAATGCAGCAAGAAATGGAGAAAAAAAAGAGGGGATGAAAGAAAGAGGAGATGAGAGAGATGAACTGCCAAGAAGCCAACAGATAGAGATCATGATGAGAGAATGGACGACAGGGGACTCGGAATGGCTTGTGAGAAGAGCAGAGAAGGAGAAGAAGAAATTGAGAATATTTGTTCTGTTTATTATTAAGATCCAGGATGCATGATCACAATCCCCTCTGCAGTGCCACAGGCTCTATCTTCTGTCTCCCTTCCGATCCTCGTTTCCTTCTCGTGTTTTTTTTTCCTCTCTCTTTGTTCACCCCCCCCCACCCCCCTTCCTCCTCCCTCTGTCATATCACAACATGGTAAGGATGGCACTCAGTCAAATGCTTAAACCATTTAGGATTGGGCTCAGGTTGCATTAGCATGTTATACATCACCACTCACTATGTTATATTCGATAAAATTATCCACTCACAAAACACCCAAATCAAAAGCAGAAGCCCAAATCTGGATTTGTTTAGATGAAGGCAACATTTTCTACTCATGTTTACAGATAGCCCAAGCATTAACAAGCTATTTACTGCTTCCCAGCACACCTTTTATAACAGCTGTGTGTTTATCATGAGCATTGGGGGAAAGAAATCTATTTTCAAATACACAAAAAGTAACAAGAACAATACAGTGCATTTGACTTGCCTAATATGACCCTCAAAGCTTGATGAAACATTATCAGTCAATCCATAATTAGTTGGTCTATATGTGCCTTACTACTGTGTCCTCTAAATAACTTTATCAAGGTAACACTCCTCCTGCTACCACCTCCTTCATCTATACGTAGTGCTGACAGAAGAGAACAAAGCAAACAGAACATAACAGGACAGGACAGAAGGGACTGTGGTGGCTACTGCTGCGTGCTAACCCCACCTAGCCCCAGGGGCAGCACAGTTGAGGAAAGGAGCTGTGAGCAGAAGGTGTGTGGGTTTGTGTGTCAAAGAAAGAAGAACAGAGAAAGAGAGAGTGTGTATGTGTTTGTATGGTAGTCTCTGATCTGTGCCCCCATGTATGGCTCTCTCCCCCCACGGGCAGGGCAGAACGGCACAGGGAGGCGGGCATCTATCTGGGCACAGATGGCAACAACAGACAGGGACAGTGGCGACATAAACACTTTAATAAATAATTATCAGAACAATGACACTGGGTACACCGGAGTAGGCAGGAGGAGGTGGACAGGAGGGTAGAAGAAGACTGGAAGGAAGCACGTGAGGTAAAAGGAAATGTGAGGAGAGGATTTGAGAAGGCCAGGAGAAAGAGTGACAGAGAGGGTAAAGGAACAAGACAGTATGGGAGGGAGGAGGGAGGTGAGGAGAAAAAGGAAGTAAAGAAAACTAGGAGAAGCAGTCAAGGACAAAGGAAATGAAGGACAAAAAAAATGGGGGACTGCGGAAGAGAATAAAGTGTATGAGTTCCAATAAACATTAACAGCTGTTGATATTACAGACACCATATGAGAATGGTAAAACTTAACCAAGACTAAGTGGTAGGTAGGTGAATTCTGAGCTGCTATTTTAAAGCGTACAGTGTCCACAGATTTTAGAGTTATAATCTCAAAGAATATCATTTAAATAAATGTCCTTGACGTCACTTAAATTGTGACTGATCCTGTGGCCCACTGATGAAAGTCCTTGCATTTGCAGTACTAGTACAGAGCCCATTGGATATGTGCCTGTTTGGAACAGGCGATTGATTGGCCTGTGGTATTGCTGCTTGTAGAATTCTTCAAAACCAAATTGTACCCCAAAATAACAGAAGGACCCCAAACCACTTAATATGCACCTCCACTGTATAGCCTACTACTGTCTTACAGTGTAGGCTACATCTACATCAGAGGAAGACATTGTAGCCTACTACTATATTTAGCTGACAGAGAATGTTGCTGATTCAGAATGTAATCACAAAATATCACAATGACAATGTGGAGTAATCAGACATTAGCCTTATGGATTCATGGCAGTGAGCTACCCACCTGGCCCGTTATGAGAGCTGATCAGCACCTATCTGCGTTCATCAACCACCAGAACCGGACCGTGTGTGTGCGCACGCACGCAGAGAGAGAGAGAGACAGAGAAAGAGAGAGAGAGAGAGAGAGAGACGGTGTTGTCTCGTGTCGTATGATCGTTAACAAATTTAACACGTCAGCAGAGGTGTTCATTTCCATACAGGTTTAGTGGCTTGACGGTTAACGGTGATATGGATTTGATTCACGGGGGTATTTTGGCAACGGTAATGTTATTAGTGTGGTAAGTTAACAGTAGACTTAATTAACCCGACCCAGGGTGAGTCTGATGTCTGCCTGGTTCAACTCTGAGATTTTCTCGCATTGCACAGCGCTGTGAAGGAATAATCACCGAGATTACGTTATGTTCTGCCAGCTCACAGCAATTTAATACAATAGTAGGAAAAGAGTCCCCACCACTGTTGTAAAGTGTTCTGCATGTGGCGTCTGTGTGTGATGTGCAGGTTCCCTTCTCCCCAAACACAGACACATATACAGATACGTCTCGCTGCCACTTGTCTGTAGCTGGTTGTGCTTTGCATGTGTGGGATTCTGAAACGTCCTTAAATTCGGGAATTGTTATTTGTTTATTCAATGTCAAAGACAGTCCAAAGTAGTGCAACTTTGCACTTTTTTCTGGGTCTGAAGTGTATGTCACATTTTAGCTGCCAAAGCTCCGCTGCTCTCTGTCTCTGGTCCTCATTGTGAGAGGGGGAGTGGCCAGCAGCTATAGCGGCAAAAGCCAATGTGTGCTTCTTTTACCTATATATTTAATGATATATTTTGCATTTCTTATCCAAACAACGTCAAACTTGGCATTGCACTTATTCGTGCCCGTAGCAAGACACCTGTCAAGTTTGAAATCCATCAGACTAACGGTTTGAGTGATATTCATAAAACACAGACAGACAGACAGACGTTCCTGCAATTTATAGATAGATTACGAACTGGGTGTCTGTGGAGACATTCCTGGAAAAAATCTCAAGCGGCGCACAGAGATTGACGACAACAGGCGTGTGTGTAGGTGTGTGTGTGTGTGTGTGTGTGTGTGTGTGTGTGTGTATGTGTGTGTGTGTGTGGGTGTGTGTGTGTGTGTATGTGTGTGTGTGTGTGGGTGTGTGTGTGTGTGTGTGCCTGCTGGCTCTCTAGATATTTTCCAAAAGGTTGAGACTACACTAACAACACAACACTCAGCAGTCAAGAGGCATCCCTCCCTCTCCTTTCCTCACTTCCTTATTTTTTGCTTATTTTCACTGTTTTGTTCCATTTTGTCATAGCAAGTCATATTTTGCTTAAATATAATGTTCCCTCTATTTAATGATGCAGTGACACTGTGTTCATCACTCTATCGTAACTTAATTGTATGCCCTATTTTCTCTTTACTGCTGCCCTGAAACCTTCCTTGTATTCACCTTGAATGATTAATTAATAACAGCTCCCATCCTTATTGAATATTCTACAGCTATAAAAGTATCAAAAAAGTGAGGGCAACAATGAAATGACCACACTTGTAGTGAATATTCTATCTAATCAGAAAGATTATTTTCTTTGTGCATAAATCTGACACTATGTCTTAAATAGAGGCAGCACTATTGGGTGGATTCTAGATTAATGCATGAAATCAAATACATTTGGGATCAAATTAATATTGACATTTCTGACAAATGTATGACTGATTTCCCTAAAAAAAAAACAATTGCAACTGGTGTGTACAGCTGAAACACGGTTGAACTTCTCTCCCAGAAAAAAAATGATGGGAACAGTTTTTGTTCACACAGGCAGAGAGAATGACAAATAAGAGACAGGGTGTCCCAGATGAGAATTACACACACATTTCAAAAGTCAAAGGATGTAATCTCTTCCAATGGAAGTATAAAACATTTACTGCCTGTAAAGTTGAACGTTGCTCTGAAAAGATTGAAGATTGCTTCTTTGTGGAGGAGGGCATTTGCAGTCTGGTTGGCTTTACGACAGTTGCACTAGATTCCAAAACAACCTAGTTTCACCGCGACAACAACTCAAAAGCAACTGCAGCATAATCCACTCTGCTGTCCATCCCTATGTGCAGTATATTCCAAACACAAAATATGCCTACATTTAAAACATCCGTTGCAAAGGTGGTGTTAACTCTTGTTATTTAATTAACTTAAGCAGACATTATTGCATGCTTGTCATTTTATGTGTAACGGTTTTTCACTCATTTTTAACATAGTAATTGGCAGTATATTTTGTCCTAATTTTATGTTTATCCTGGCTACAGTAAATGTTTGCGCCAGAAAAAACAACGTTATTGCTGAATACAGTGTTAACTATGTTAAGAGACTTAAGTACTGAGTATGTCTTGTCACCTATAGATAGGGTATGTGGCCATTTTCAGAAATCCTAAATTGAACTGGCATCTCCACCCTTCATCCTGTCGCCTGGCTCTTTGATCCTCCTCTCATCTGCCACCATTCTCTGTCCCTTTTCCAGACCTCCTACTGTCTTGGCATCCTCTCCAAGTGCTGCTGCCTGTAATGGCTCCTCTCTCCCTCTGTCTCGCTCTCTCCTTCTCTCTGTCTTCGCTCTTCTTCATCTCCTCTTACTACTAATGCATTTCTTATGTATGTTTGTTGCGTGAATATACTATATGCATGCATGTTCTTCTGATGGATGTGTGTTTGTGTGGCAGGCTTGAGGGTAAGGATACACATTTGCTCTAACTGAGGTAGACTTTACTGCCGTTAAAAGAACTTTTGCTGTATATTAGATCCGCTTTAAGCCATCATCATATCAGCCGTATCAGGGCTTCCGTTATCCGGTAATTAACATTTTTTACCGGGAAAATCTGTTGAAGTCTAACATATTAAAATCTCACCTGTCATAATGTCCGGTGAAAATAATTTGAGATGCCATGCCACTGGTGCAGCTTCACATTCAAGCATTTAACTTGGCGAAACACAAGTTGACTTTTATTATAACTTAATATACAATGTATTATAAAGTAGTCACAGGAAATGCAATGTCAATGAGCCTGACCAGATTTACATGTATTTTTTTGTAATGTTTGAAAATAGTTTTTATTCTGTTTTATTTTATCATAGAATATGTAGGCGAGCATACTACTTTTATTTGGAATATAATGTATAAGCAAAATTAGCCTACTTTTGGGCTACGCGTTATTATGGAACCCACGCAACTTCTAGGCAAGCACATGCTACGATTGGCTAGGCGTCCATGCTTAGGCAAGATAACGTAACCCGATTTGTTCAGGTCCTATCCCCTGACCAGTCGGCTATCCTAACCCTAAAGGGGTGATAGAATGATTATATAGGGTATTCACACTGTTCCTTAAGGTCTCCTAATAGGGTATGTATCATTGGTTGGGCTGAAAATGGCCCGGGTGCTATTCTATGCTCCCTAATGCAAACCTATGAAATGCCCTTGATTGAAAGGAGAGGTTTTCTGCCTTATATGGTATGCTCATGAATATTTAGATGAGCTCCGCGCTGATTGGTTGGTTTACGAGCAAAGCTCCAGAGCACAGACACACAGGGGGGATGAACAACACACAGCCCAGCAACACCATCCCTTCTTCCTTTTGAGTCTGACTTTCTCAGCTCCACGTTTCCCTTTTCCCTTTTGGCTTTCCATCATTAGACTCACACACTGTCTGTTAACGTTACTGATAGACTTTCAAATACACACAGACACACACACACACACACACACACAAACACACCCACAGACACACACACAAACACACCGCTGCCCGCAGCACACACAGACATACAGACACAGACAACACACACCGCCCGGTCTTTGACTTCCAAACTGTGGCAGGCTGCCCTGCGGTCGGGAAGCCCATGGCCACTGCCCGTTATGGAAGTCTATCGGTAACGTTAACAGACAGTGTGTGTCTAATGATGCCCGCTGCTGCGGCCCGCCGTACGGGTTGAGCAGAGGCTGCACAGTTTGACCGGCCCTGGTGGCCTCAAAACACTACCGGCCCACCGGGAAAAGTCCCGACTTGCCACCCCGCTACTGGTTAAGTGTATATCAGGGAACATGCCTGCCACACTCGCAGTTACCCGGTAACTAGACCACCAACTACGCTAACCTGATGGAGCTCCACGACCGGCAGCTCATGGTGCTCTGTAGCCTATCCAGCGCACACTCATCTTTTCTGGGGTAACTGAAACAACAACTACCGCTTACCTGGAGCACCACGACTGGCAGCCCGCAATCAAATGTGAAAAGTGTCAGCATTCCCTGTACAGCCTGGAACACTGCATTTACGACCGTGGTTCGTTTTCAAAATCCTTGAAAAACTTCCAAACTTTCTTCTTTGTTATTCCCA
This sequence comes from Zingel zingel, assembly GCA_023566125.1. Lineage (NCBI taxonomy): Eukaryota > Metazoa > Chordata > Actinopteri > Perciformes > Percidae > Zingel > Zingel zingel. The sequence continues at coordinate 19,172,855 of CM042314.1, read as the reverse complement.
TGGAGATGCACAGCTAAACTAGTGTGTCAGATCTGTGCAAGCTACATTTAGAACACCAGCTGGTCTCAGAACAGTGGGTCTGTAGCTATGTAAATTTTGGGGCGTGACAAAGGTAGAGACCAGAACCAAATAAGGTACAGCCACCGAGTTGACGTCAACTATTAGCTTTGTTTGGATTTGCCCGTTTTCAGCAGCAGCAGTTTCAAATTGTGAGATTTGCAGAGGAAAGGGATGTCAATGGGACTTTGAGGTTCTATGTATGTCCTATTTACCCACCGAACTGTCGTTATTCAACTATGACAAGGTAAACTCAGTTTTGCATTCTATCACCCCTTTAACTACTTAAGGTAAATGCCTAACCCCAACCAATTGTGCTGCTTCGTAGGGCGGGACTTCCCTAGAAGTTACGTGGGATCCATAATAACGCGTCCGGGACATTGAAATCTCCCAGAACACATGGACCGGCATCAATGTTTTCGAACGGAAACCCTGATGTGTATTACACAGACCATTTATTTGGCTGCTGTATTTCCTTTTGTATGTATTGGTGACAATGGGGCCGAGCTATTCAATTGAATTCTGTGTTTATATACATTATATACTGGAATTGTAATTCCTGTTGAAGTTTTGACGGATTTGTTGCTGCATTTAAAAGCATTACACATGAATTGTAATTCCTGTTAATTTTTAATATTTTTTACCAAGTTGCTGTGCATGATTTATTATTTTAATAATATACAATTTAGTAAATTTATACCTATGTATTTATTTGTTACATCTCATTTACAAACTTAGGAAAGCAATGTTTAAGTCAAGCCTGGTGTTGCCTTACACATAAAAGAACGATCCCAGTCACTTCCACACAGAGAGGCATACAGCTTATTAATTTAACACTGGTATCAGATCCGTACTCAGTACCCAGAGCGCAGATATCGCTATCGGCACTGAAAAAGTTGGATCGATGCATCCCTATACACAAGTACAAGTACACTTAGTGTCTTGAACACTTTCGTAACCTTGTTGATAAAGCTGCTTCTTTGTGAGTGGCTATGTATGTATGTGCGTGTGTGTAACATGTACACTGATTTTATTTTTGAACTGTGTTTTGTGTGGGTCATTAGATACTTTCAAGCACCATATATTAAAACTAAAATGATCATCCATTCAATCATCAAAACATTTTGGTATGACTTCTCATCTTCAGCTCCCACTTATTTTCTCTTCAAAGGGCTTTAGGTATGCTCACTACTAGACACTTCACTTATTGAGTTATAGAGTGTGGTGTTCAATTTTGCGCGTATGTTTCTGACATTTACTGATATTGTTTCCTATCCACTCAAACGCATCTCCGTGCTTCTTTTGTGTGCCTCCCCCATCTATATTCATCAATGTGCTTGTCCTTGATCATTTGTGTGTACTCCATGCTTATGTTCCATCTTACTCATCTCATTACGCCATCTCTCTTGTGTCTTCTCTTATGTTTTTCCATCCATATGTCTACCTCCATTTGTCCGGAAGCAGTAACCAGCATGGTATGACGGAGGAATGAAACAGGTATGGGTGTCTGGATTGGGTCCAACTACAAACCTGGGTCTGAAGATTGCTGTCTCTCAATGTTTTTATTTTTTAATTGCATTCCAGCTATAGAATATTTTATATCAGATCAGGGCACCATCATAAAAACTTATCTTGCTCTTTTTTTTTCTTTTTTTTTTAGCTTTTTGTTATTTTTTGTAATTGATTGATCTAGTCTGGCAGGCCATAGACTATGTAATGGTCTATTTGCCCTCTAGGCGTGGATAAGCTCACAACTGGCCCAGGTTTATATATGCCATCAGCCATCTATCCATTATTTATCTAACCATTCATTGCTTAGCCTGTTTCTCTATCCAATCAAGACAGCTGAACATTTGATTTACTTTCGTTATGGTAAATGTGACCACATGGGTGTATTCCAAAGCAATCTAATTCTATGTAGGTCTTAAGTGGCTCTCTCATCTCTGCCAAGTCTCTCCTCTCCTCTCCTCTCCTCTCCTCTCCTCTCCTCTCCTCTCCTCTCCTCTCCTCTCTGTATAGTCTAACAGCATGTGTGAGAATACAGAAAAAGAAAGAAGACAGTGATGGATTATAGCAAGACAGCCACTTTAGACTATTGAGAAATGAATTCACTTGAGAAATGATTTAAGTGGGTAGATTTTAACTCACAGAATAAAAGATGTAATGTATTTCAGATGTTGGTTTCTAGTCTGACTGTCTGTAATAGGCTCCATATATACATGCCAATTGGAAATTGTCTTCCACCTTCATTAGCTGTCTCTCATAATGCAATGCTAAATTTCTATTTTGTCAAGTTTAATGTAGTCAAAATAACCATATTAATCAGCATTAATCATTTCTTGTTCATTCCTCATCAGCAATTATTATTTGTTGTCCATCGCACGTGATTCTCTTTTGATTTATAGAAATGAATCAGTTTGACTCAGCAGTGATTTGCATGCCCTAACTACCTGTCTACAGGTAATTCATACTGAGTGAAGCCACAGGTTGGCCGTTTTGAGTGATGGCAGGTCATTTGCATTGCTGTGTTTGCATTTCCCTGTTGGCAGAATTAGGTATCATATCTCATCTCAAGTCAAATTTGTCACTGTATCAAAATCTAAATTTGTTGTTGAATGGCACTTTTTCGGATCGTGGAGTATTTATATGTATATCAGATGAACCTGAACACATCAATTAATTCGAAGTATTGTTTTCTTCCTTGAGAAGTTGATATAATTTAGTTTATTTTTCCACATTATCTCTGTTCTCCGTCCCAGTGAGACTCAGCTTTTGTACCAGCTATTTAATGTTGTTTAGTCTAAAGACATTGTTTGTAATGATCGCACTGTTAACAGAGTTACAATGTAAAAGGTCATTGTGTGCCTTTTGCATTAAGCAACAATGTCAGCTCACTAAATGGTAGCCTTAGTTCAGTATTTGTTTGTCATCTAGTAGAGTTGTTTTAGACTTTTCTTACAATATTTCCATCAGCAGAACGAGACAGTGTTGACAATGAGCTCAGGCAGATAAGCGTGTCCTTTCTGTACATTAGCCTATATTGGAGGAAATGATCTGAGTCTGATTTTCTTTTTAAATTGGCCAGTCAAGACCGTCCAATGCTGAGCAAATTATCTAATGAAGAACGCATTGAGGATTGTAAGCTTAATCTGTTTGGAGCTGTGTGAATCTGCCTCTCATGGAAATATTTCAATACTGAGAGCAAGGCCATGTCACTCGGTTTGTCTTCAGTGGGCTTGGCAGGATGGAAGTTAAAATGTGATAGTCCCTTTGCAAATGATGTGACGTGTTTTTGCAGAGCTGATGATTAGATAAAATATGTGTTGTTGAATAAATGTGACAAACAGAACAGTGGGTAGCACAAAACACACAGGCAATGGTAGTCAGCTTTCAGACAACAACAAAGCCAGTAAGACGCTCTTTGAAATTAGAGCGGGGGCTTTCGATTTTCTCCTTTAGAATTAGACTGGATCAGAGGGAGATAACAACTGAGGGCACACTATATTAAATTGAGAGTGTGGTGGGCCTCAAAGCCTTCAGCTTCCCCTGGCTCCCCATATACATCCGCCCCTCTTCTCAGGGCACAGGTCAATTGATTTGCTTTAGGGTTAGTATCAAATTAAATATTGATTGATTGATCCATCTCTAGTATTAGTAGACCATGCATGTAGCTTTAAGCTGATCATTTCATGGGCAGTTACAGAAAGGTGTGCATGTGTTTGTAAGCATCTTTTTCGGAGTATTTGTCGGAGTGAAGATGTGTATTATTTTTTATAAAACATAAGATTATCTTTAGAGCACAACCGGAAGCTACTTACACTCTTTGTGAAACTAACCAAGCACTTCCTTTAGCTACAGTACACTTTCCTGGGCATGAGGGATTTACGCTGTGCTTCAGCCTCAGGTATATGCTCTTTTTGGTTATTCATTCCAGTCCTAGACATTCTTGTTTAGCTGGGCTTATACATACTATCTCGGCATTTTTAGGCTATATACGATATATCTTAATATTTTCTCTAAAATAAAATACCATACCTGTTTGATTTAGCCCGTTGATGTCTATGATCATACCAGTGTGATCATTCTAGTAAACTAATCCGAATTTAGAGGGAACACAGCTTGTATGTGACATTTTAAAGGGCTTTAATTTAAAAACGTCCTTATACTGTCTGGGTGACACTGCTATAATTTTAAAGTCAGATTGGTCTTTGTATTATTATATATGTATTATATGTATTATTTATCAAGTTTGACTAATTATTCACACAATATTTCTCTGAAATACAGTTTGCAGGCAGTAGTATTCATTTTGTTTTATTTATCTAATTTTATTTATTTATTATTGACTTTGCAGAATTTGGCTACTTTTAAAGTATTGCCACGGGTACGATTTTTTGTCTAGAACCTCCCACCCACCGGCACACACACACACACACACACACACACACACACACACACACACACACACACACACACACACACACACACACACACACACACGCACACTAGTGGGGGGGTTACATGCTTTTTAACATTCAGTAAGAGCCAGACACTCCATACAAAATGTGACTAGCCCTAAAACTAATGGAAGGTAATGAAGTGACTTGTTTCTAGCTGCAGCTACATGTAGGTTTGTTTGCTTACAGTAAGAAACAGAGGTGAGTGGGTCAGTGATGTAATGCAATGTGTTCTGGTTTGAAGAATGACACGCATACTTTACATGTTAAATATAGTTTTTCTGTACTCATCCTCTTGCCCTCTCTTTTGTGCACGCTTGCTCATTCCTTCATTACTGTGGTAGACCAGGTCTTTATTAATAAAGGGACATCTGTTTCATGAAAACAGAAAGATGCCCTGGAGAGAGAGAGGGACGGAGGGGGTCTAAACAGGAGCACATGCAGAGAGCAAGAATGAGGGAGGGCCAGGCGTAGAGAGTAGTGGGTGGTTGCAGGGGGTTTGAGGCAAAGTAAGAGAAAATAAATGCAAGAAAAAACAAAGAAGATATACCATACATTTAGACAGGAATCTTTTCATAAAGATTGATACAGTGTAGAAATTGGCCCTGCTCTCTTCCCCATACAGTTAAATGTACAAATCACATCGCATATATCATCGTAAAGAAACAAATAAAGACATGACTTCCCTCACCAACACACTACCTCTGAGCCAGTATGAAGTAGTAAGCATTACGTTAATCTTAACTATGGCATGTAGCACAAAGGATTAGTGAAACTTCTGCCACTGTTAAAGCACTTAGAATAGAATAGAAAACATTAGAATAGAATAGACTAACTAGAAAAGACTTGAAGACTGAATTATGTAATTCTTGCTATAATTGCATTAAACAATACTCTAATCTAATTTCATCTACCAGTTTGAGAGTGGTTAATCACAGTGTGTATTCTCATTCGTCATTATTATATAATTGCTGCGCATTTATGTCAGAGAACAGAGCAGGTGCAGAGTGAGATGTTGTCTGCACAAAGTCAAAGACCCAATTTTCACCAAATTACCAACACCATCTCGTTTTTATTAACTCTTCTCCTGAAGCAACTCTCTTTTCACTTCAAAACACCAAACACATAAGCAAGGCACATTTATTGGTCATAAAAAACCAACATGTCATGATACTTTGACACTCTGTCCTGTCTTGTGTTTACCTTCATTAGCAATGATTTTAAGTTTTGTTAATGATGTTAAGTTGACCTTGCTATCAGTCAGTACAGTACAGCTAGCCACACACATGTGCTGATATGCTAGCTAGTGTCCAAGACAGATTTGTGAACGACAAGTACAGAACAATTTAATTACCAAAAATAAGCATCCATTGAATTATGTGGAGACAGCCAATTTGTAAAAATGCAATAGGCCTTTCACACCTATTGTTACCCAAGATCTGATGGCCTCCACTATAGCTGGCGGTGGGTGTGTTATGTTTCCTCAAAGTCCTTTATGAATAAAATAAAATGGAATTGAACTGGACATTCACAACTTACCTTCACTATGGTCCTTAAAATGGAAAAAAAAAGGTTAGGTTAGAGAGCAAATTAAACGTGAAACAACAGCAACATAGAACAAAGTAGAACTGAATGGGCTAGTCGTGAAATGGTAATGTCCGATTGTACTTTATTTAATCAGAAATTGGTGATTTAAGGCCAAGGCGACAAGTATAAAAAAAGAAGAAAAGGAGCAGTGCTAAAAAGAATTGACGTGGTTAGAAGAGAATACAAATAAAAAATAAACTGAAAGACGAAGAAAGAAAGTAATACCGACGTGGGGAAAGGTACAATATGAGTGTAGAGCAGTGTTGAGGTCAGCCATGGGCACAGAGGTATCACACACATGCGCACACTCAGTGCCAAGGTCAGATAGAGTCACAGTAGGATCATAAGGTCCCTGCAGAGGACCAGGTTATAACTGACAACTATAATTAGGCTAATTAGAGGAACAAAACCATCATCACAGTTGGTAATGACCTGGGCAGGCCAGCAAGGGTGATGGATTGATGGATAGATGGATGAAAGAGAGAGTGAGAGCAAAACAGGTAGGGAAAGCATATTAATTAGTGTAAGGCTAAGGGGAATGATGGATGGATCAGTGTGAGAGTTGGAGAAAGAAAGAGAAAGACAAGTTGGCATTTATGAGCAGGGTCATAATGAGAGGAGGGATAGAGGTGTGGATATGAGACACAGACAGGTTAGCTTTCAGACACCTTTGATCTGTCAGTCTTCAGGAGTCTGCTGTTTCATGTCCAGGTATTTTTCACACACACACACACACACACACACACACACACACACACACACACACACACACACACTACATATTCTGATTCCAGCTTCACTAATATGACAGTTTCTGCGTTTTTGGTACTGTTAATACTTAACACAGTGTAGGCTGACTAACACAATATGAGATACTGTCATGCAGAGTTATTGTTGTTGTTGTGAACTCCATTAAGGTGGAATTTGGAAGACCTGTATTCAGTAGAATGCAGAACAAGAAGTCCTGCATTAAGAATTAAGTAAAAGCACAAGGTATCCGCCTGTAATAACCTTATATAACACAAATAAACACATACACACAAGTGTTAATGGGAAGGAAAAAAAATTAAGTAATAATATAAAATAAATAAATAATTACTAATTATAGGAGGGTTGGGGGGAAACAAATGATTTATACATTTTGGAGCTTTTCCAAAGGTCAGAGTCGAACCTGAGTAGGCCTACCTGCAATATTTGGTATATGGAGAATGGAATATTCTTAGTTTGCATAATCTTGTTGCAATTCATATTTTTAATGATAATCATATTTTTAGTCATATGTGTAAATGAACAGAAATGTAATCGACACTAATCTTTCTGTCTGACTATAGGCTTAAAGTTGTGTGCTGACACAGAAGCCCTATGTGTGTGCACTATATGCTATAATAACATCAGAAATTAATTTTTGCGACTCACTTGATCAAAACACTTACATTTCTAAATTGTATTATTTTTATAGGTTGGTGGATGTGCATGATCAGATGGCAGGTTTTGTGTTGACTGTTGAACTGAAAGACGCACTGCGCACAGGGGAGATGGAGAGACAAATATAAATACTGAGGGGACTTATTGCCGTTCTTTGGTTAGACAAAATGTGATAATGTAATCATTTACACCATGATTATTTTTACCATTTAGTTACTTGCCAAAATAAAAATGCTAAAATTGATTACATTATGTTTCAGCATTTGTTTGCAGCCGTTTAGATTTGTACACTGCAGGTTATACTGTGCTTACGACTCAGATCAGCATCAGAAAAATTAGACTTGTTTTTTTTTTATGAAAAACGTGATTTATGGAATGATACTAGAGACTCGCGGCTCATGGGTTAATTTAAAGACACCGGTGAAAGATCCGAGTGAGTCACGACTCAAACAGGTTTAAAACAAATATAGGCCTAATGAAAGGCTAAATTACAATAACTAAATATACTAGATACCAATAACTTCAGTAGGCTATAACTACTGTATTATAGACATCATTGACTTGGAATGAACGTAACTTGCTGCATGTCTCTGGGGGATAGCTTCAGTGTAGTAAAGCTTCATTTAATGTACAATAAATGGTAGCTTAAATCACTCACTTCACTTTGTGAAGGAAGCGCTACCTCATGGTGAAAGCCTACAAGTGAATGAATGGGTGTGCTAACAGCCAGCCAGCAGCCGGCTTGGGGGGGGGATTTTGACGGCTTCATCTGTATTTTATTGTATTGTATAAATGACATATGTTTACACATTGAGTATTACAACTAATTGTATGAAAATCAATTTAAAATTTTTTCACAATAAACAGGATTGTGAAGATTGATTTTAAAAGTTTATTTGTCTCTCAAAGTTACAGTGTACTGAACAACTGTCTTGGCTAGTTTTTTAAGGAGAAGGGCATTGCAACATTCAAGACATGAGACTGCTACATTATCAAACAGACTAATAAACATACCACTAAATCTGCAGAGTGTATGCAATATATGGTGGCTCAATTGGCCACCTACGCACCCACTCAATCAATCACATGCCTTACACACAGTGGGGTATATATGGAATTGAATGTCTTAGAAGCAAAAGCCATGAAAGACTGTGACACACACAGGGGAGAATAGAAAGAATTTTGAAATAGAGTGCAACAGCGAGAGATGGAGAAATGTAATTAATGTGATTTTTATGCAGGATTATGTACAACATTTAATAAATGCAGGTGCACCAGTCGTATTGCATACGTACAGACATATGTATGTATTTCAAGACGTAAAGGCCTTTCATGGATAGTGCATCAAAAGTGGATCTGATGGATATTTTAATAGTTTTTCTGAAATCTAAGAATGGGGTAAAAAAATCTGAGTTTATAACTGATCCTTAAACAGGTGGTTTCTCTAGTTGAAAAACTGATGACTTTGCATCACTCTCACTCACACATGAGGTCTGTTAGTAATTCTGTCTTAATCATTTTTAAGGTCTTTCTCTCTGTCAGTTTGAGGGGGAGGCTTTAAGTGAGTGGATGGATTAATTATGTAGTATTGGTGAAACTCTGTAAGATAAGTGAGCCAGCTATGCAACACTGGTTCTGGTAACATATAATAGTTATGCTACTGTGACCCTTTCACCTCTCAACTCTAGTAATTCTTATTTTGTACATGTCAAAATGTATGTGTTAACATATGTGTGGCTCAGGGCAAAAGTCAAGTTTGAGTAATCAATAAATCAGGACAAAAGGAGTTTCTTTTTACTTCATCTCTCCACGGTTGTTCAGTTACAGGCGAGCTTGTTAACAGTCATGTTCAGCTGCCTGAGTCTTTTCCTAATGTGCTCATAAACATTCTAGTGGGTGTGACCCTGACTAACCTCAGTAATCTGGGAGTCCTTGTTCTTTTGATGATTGTACTAAAGCAAGATTTAGAATCTGCTGACAATAACGTCCTCTCAAAAGAGTGCTCATTTGGGGAAGTTTGGATGTTTGTTGCGTTATGATTTGTCACATTTTGTGGTGCAGAGAAAACTTCCAGCCACGTACCTGACACTAAATTTTATTTGGGAAATTAAGATAAATCTACACCCTCTTCAATAGAGGGGATGAGATACGTCTGTGGTAATGATGGAGCCTATAATGAGAGGTGTATTTTAAATAAAAATATTGTGTAATGCAGACTCAATCCATCCCATTCAGAATTCCTAAAATAATCACCAGTAGAGCAACATTACAGCCCTGGATCTTTTTTACTGTACATCCATTTACGTTATTTCTTGGTATTGGCATGGGGAAGTATTAATGATTCTCCACTTACTGTAAAGTATTAACTGTTGCTTTATCTTCCAATGTACATGTCCTTGCTTTGTTTATCTAAGTGATGCAATATACACTACAATGAGTGCAGTCCTTATGTGTTTGCATTGGCTGCTGTGGTAAGATAATTAAGCGCACTACTAAATGGGCCTCAACAGCTTTAATGAGTTTTTCATTGTTCGATAATAGAGGAAAAACTATTTAAAGGTCAGATCAACAATGATAGTCTTAGTTAAAAAAAAATCTCCACTCCCAGATAGCTGACCTTTAAAACATGTATTTGCATATGCTATCATCATTTTCATCAGATTTTTTCCCACCCCAAAATGGATGGATACAGCAAGCCCACCCTTGAGCTATAAATGCATTTTTTATTTATTTTGGGTGGCAGACTCTTTGTTATGCTGAGTATAACGAGTATGTGTGCATCATAAATAATGTTTAGAGTTTAGTTTATAAAATCTCTGTTTCCCAAGTTTAAATGAATACAGGCTGCAGTCAGCAGTTGGTTAGAAAGACTTAGAGATAGGCGCCCAGGATAGCTCCCTCAGATCAGCACCTTAGAGAGTGGCGTTCTGACAAAATAGGAATAAGCAAGAATGGAAGTTGCCTGAATCCATTCATCTCTGTGTCATGGAGATTTTAGCTCATAACAGTAACGGTAATGGCATGTTTTCGTTGATTGCTGTCAGCTGTATTACACCTTTGTGAAGAAGTGAGTTAACTAAATAGCACAAATAAATAAATAGTTAGCACGATTGTGAGGTTGAGTGAGCAGAACTAGGCCTCAGCAACTATGTTATTTAGCATTTTTACCGCCTCTGACGGACTGCTATTGGCCTAAAAGTATGCTTTGTGCTACATTTGTTTATGCTGGGTCTGAAATGAGGCTATCCAAAACCTATCCAAACCTTTCCTTTCCAGTTCTTGACTGAAACCTGTATCAGTACGGATACCATACACCTTTGGAAACTGCCAGAAACCATTCAAGTCAAGCTGTGATGTACAGTGGGCTGCATTTTCTTAATGCTGAACTATTCAGCTCTCATATCTCATCTTGGATAAGATTTCCTAATTATAATGTCGACCCTGTGTAGGTGGATTATGTAGGAAAAGATCCAATCAAGACTTGAATCAGCAGTTACTCAATATTTAATTACTTGGATCATGATCAAGACAAAAAGGCTTGATCAGGAAGTTCTTGCTTCGAGGGGTGTGTGTGTGCCCGTGCGTGTGTGTGTGTGTGTGTGTGCGCGTGCATGTGTGTGTGTGCACGCGTCATGTGTGTGTGTGTATCTGTCTGAGTGCATGTTTAAGTGAGATAGATGGAATGATGACTGACATGAATAACTGACAAAAAGTGTTGTGATGTAGCAAAATAGAGCGTGTTGTCACAGTAACTGAGATTTTTTTAGTACATATGAAGGTCTTTCAATTATTTTAGCAATTATTAATAAATCAGATGTTCTGTCAGAACTGTGTGGGTGTATACTGACTGTGTCTGTTTGACATAGCCCTCACTCTCCTATTGGCTTGTTGCACGTACTGCATTAGGGTGTGGAAACTTGCTTCTTTATTATTTTTCTTAGTAGAAAGAATTTGGTGACCACACATAATTTCCACTATTGCTCCACTGTCAACTTGAACAGAGGTCAGCCCGAATAAGGAAATAATGATGCAATTAGTCATCTTAGCTTTTATTTGTTCTTAATTTAGATTCATTTGTACAGATTTGTTTTCACCACAATAAATAATCTTTTTTTTTTTTTTAAACAGTGTCAAAAAAGCCTAATTACGTCTTCTGTGATTCAGTTTTGTAAACATTAACTCCCAGAAAAGTCCAAAGGGGATGAATACTTTTTATAGGCATTGCCTGTGTGTGCGTACAAGTGCTTGAGAGATTCTGTAGGCTTAGATGAAAGGCCCTTTGCTTTTGAAGAGAGGCCCACATCAGAGCTCTACACTGCTCTACATACGGCTTGAAACCACAATCCTTTTTTGTGTCATTTAAAAATGCATTTTGAAACTTGAATTTATTTTATTTATTTGTATTCTTTTTTTAGAGTAACAGTACATTGTGTTTCATTGTTTTTGCCACACGTTGCCTCTGTCTCTATATTTTGTCTTTGGTTTTCTCATTATTCTTGTTTCTGTTGTAGTCAGGTCTATTAAGACAACTAACAGATTTTATATTGCCCTATAGAGTTGTAAGAAATCGACTAACTATTCATATAATTATCCTCTTCATTCTACTCTACCACACAGACATCCCCAGGAGTTACATTCAATAGTTTTGTAAAAATTAGAAGTGGGAAACAAAAATGATATTTCCTTATTCACTCTTATGGCAAGCAGCTAAATAAATCTAGAAAATAGCACAATGAGGCTTTGGAGCATCACCAAATAGCATGTTGATGGAAAACACAAAATGAGAGAGCATTCAAGAGCCTCTTACACAAGTTACAGTAATGAGATCACTTTAAAGCTGGACATGTGCACACCCATACTATCAAATTCACATGGGGACACACACTCACACACAATACACCATGTTCCAAGCTATTAAAAAAGCAATTAGTTCTAGCTTCATCTTTGAGAATCTGAGAAAAAGCCATGGGATGAATAACATATTGGCATAGATACAGAAGTATGAAGGGCGCAAAAGACAGAGGACTAGATATAGGCTCTGTACATTAGAATTCATTATAATGTGCTGTCATGTCTGTGTATAACAGAAAGAGGGAGAGAGATGATTATAACAGATGTGCTCGAGTTGGTGGAAATAACTGGTGGGATGCCAGCAGAGGGAATACATTAGATGCAAAACATATATTTAATCCACATGAAAAATACAGCTCTCGGACACAGAAGAAGACAATTTTTCTGCTATTGCTAAAACTTTTTGTATTCAAAAAGGAAATATAAAGTTTGCCTACTGAGTGCTGCTCGCTGTTAATTACTGTAGAGTTAACATTTCTTTCCTTTTGTTACACTCAATTGCCCAAAGTACAATCGGGATATGCTTACATTTTTAAAGTTTGTATCATTAAATTCAATTATTTGAAAATGTATCCAATTTCCGTTGATCAGGACCTAAATATGATATCATGTCATTTTTGAAATTGTGTATTATATATGTCAGCTGATCTATCTCTTCCTCTAATGTGGGTACACACATGCAGAAACATGTCAAGGCGCTGGAGATTGTTTATTTAAAGGACATACAGACACAAACACTGAAGTGAGATTTTGAAGCTGGCAGCTGTGGTTGTATTATCCCTATTATGCAACAAGACCCTTTAGTCATTACTTGTGCTGTGTCTTCTTTCCCTGGACATTGGATGATCCTGCTATTTTCGCTGCAAATTGTGTGTGTGTGTGTGTGTGTGTGTGTGTGTGTGTGTGTGTGTGTGTGTGTGTGTGTGTGTGTGTGTGTGTGTGTGTGTGTGTGTGTGTGCGTGTGTGTGTGTAGCACCCCAGGCATTAATTTACCCTTGCAGGTCATACAACAATTTGATGTCAAATGATACATGGACCTCCTATGTGTATGAGTGTGTGTGTGCCACATGTTGGTATGAAGCCAGATGACTAGAAGGGACAGTGGTTCATTAAACACATGCAGGGCATTGAGATCACATACACACAACTTTAATATACAGTAGGGAGCATATTAAGCGCATATCAAGATGTCTCACATGCTTACACACATTTAAGAGGAAACACTCTCAGCGCAGGGTGGTCTAACTGGGCCTCTGGTATATCAGGACAGATTCAGGACACTTTGGGTTCATTAGTCAAACCAAAGTAGGACAGATACCTTTAGAACTTAACTCTCTTTTCCTCTCTTCCTCCTCTTCCTACTCAGTCTCTCTTCCTCTCTTTTATTTTCTTCTCTCTTCCTTCTCTTGACCACCTCCTTTTTTTCTCTCCTTCTCCCCTCATCTGTACGATCTTTTTCCGTCTTTTTTCAAAGCCTCCTTTTCATCTGCTGGTACATAGGACCATCTGTAGCAGCTCTTTCCCTCTCTTTGTTCTCTCCATCTCTATCCCACTCTGATAACTCTCTCTCTCTTTCTCTCTCTTTCTGTCTGTGACATACACTAGTGTGGACACAGATACAAGCCGTGTTTGATCTGAGACAATTTGCTGCAACATTAATGAAAGCATAAACTCATATGAATATTAATGAACTATTCTTTTGGAATTTGCACATTCCGGATGGCCAAGAGGCAAACTAGTAAGATACACACACACACACACACACACACACACACACACACACACACACACACACACACACACACACACACACACACACACACACACACACACACACACACACACACACACACAATCAAATTGAATATTTCACTGACAAATATTGCAATTGAATATTCAGTACCAGCATGAAACCTTAAATTGTCTGGGTGTCTCATGCCCCCCCTCTGAGCAAGGCATCACCTGACACATACTGACACACAAACACACACACATTTGTGGTTTTGAAGGGTTTCTTTCTTTTTGTTGGTTTCATGATGTCCAAGAGGAAGTTTGCATGTATTATTTTATTCAGCTGATGTGTTTGTTTCATTTCAGACTATGTTCATACGAATTTCATTCTTATTTAGACAAAGTTCTAGAAGTCAGAGTTATAGAACTAGTTTGACATTTTGGGAAGCAAACTTTTATATTTCTATGCTAAATATGAAGCTACCGCCAGCTAGTGTTGTAGTTGAGTCACCAACTGTCGAGTCCGAGTCGAGTCTTGAGTCCCCAGTTTCAAGTCCGAGTCCAAGTCCGAGTCACCAAAGAAGAGTCCGATTCGAGTGACCATTACCTGAGTTTGAGTCCGAGTCGAGTCTCGAGTCCCCAGTGTTTGAGTCCAAGTTGAGTCATCAAGGTTGAGTCTGTGTTGAATTCCAAGACTGCCTACATTTCTCCACTCTGGCACCTTTTAAAGAGCTGATATACTAATAAAAGAGGCTCTACATTAAACAAAAATGACACCACTGTCACGATTGCAAAGGGAGTTTATTTACTGCCTTTTTTCTAAACAACACTTAGCGGTGCTCTTTCCAGCATTGGATGTAAAATCCGTGTAGGCAAACTTCACGATCCGGGCGCATCTCTCTGCATTTTCCAAATCTGAACATGTAGTAGGGAGCCCGCAAATCATGCCCTACAGTTGCATATATCAATATCAATTCCTTTGTTATGAGTAGTAGTGAAAGTAAGAGCGAGACTGCAGCGTTAAGTGAGTGACGTCAGTGAGTGTGTTGTCAAGCAAGAAGAGCGAGCGGTAGCGGTGTCCGACTGAGAAGCATATTTGTGGCTGTGAGGAAAAAGTGAGAGAAAAAAGAGATCCCAAAGACGATGTAAAGTGAGTTAACAGTTAACAATAAACAAGAAGCTTCTCAAGACATGGTTGCTTTCATCTTTTGTTAACACTGTGGGTGAAGTAAAGGGTGTTACCCCCAAAAGAACACCAGCCCTGGATGGAACGTCTCCCCAGCTGCTTCCCGGCGGTCTTGGAGCCCGAAACAGGAAAAGTGTAACATCTTATATAAAATTTTTATAACCTATTTAGTCAGAAACTTCATCCAACGTCTGAGTCTCTTTTCATGAATGCTCAAGTCCGATTTTATATATCCTTGAGTCCGAGTCCAAGTACAAGTCATCAGTCCGTGAGTCCAAGTCAAGGCATTTCTTCCTGTGACCCTACATGATGGAACAGTTTTTATTAAATTGTACAAACAAGAATAGTCAGCTGGAAGGGCACTCACATTATCTGTCAGAGAAGTGTGCATGTCTTTTTAAATGGAGTTGTGAGTGTGGGAAATAGTTTTTCTGTGCTAGCGGCTATTTATGCCTTCACATACCACCTCTTTCAAACTTTTTTTTAAACTCCATAGCAGTCTCGCAAAATCAAATGTGTCTAGTTTGTTTTCATGAAAGATAACAATACTTGCAAAGCAAAAGTGTTTACAGATGGACTGTCTTTAATAACCTCATAAGCTGAAGGGCGGTCGACCTCAGCTGAAATGTTAGCTGTGATTTTATTATTATTTGTTATTCTGGCCTCGTCCTCAGAACTTTAATGTAGTTTCATAAACACTGCTGCTCAAACTTGCGGAAAAAAAACAACCTTTGTGGCTCTGCTTGATTGTATATGTGAGTTAGTGTATTCCTCCAGTTCCCACAGTTTTCTTTCCTCAGCACTTTTCAGGGCTACAATGAGGATAATTAATCATAGAATGAATCTTCCGTCTCTGTCTTAACATTCTTTTCTAATTCTTTCTCTCACATCAATACTGTTGTATGCACATACACCTATTCTCTTTCATATCCTTTATGGTCCTCTCTTTGTGTTTTCCCTTTGCTTCTTTCCTTATTATGTGTTGTCTTTGCTGCTGTTTCTCCTGGTGTTTAATAAGCAGGTAGAGAGACAGACACTCTCAAGGCCCTCAGGTACTCAGAGATATGAGACATGACACTTTCTGCGCCCACCGATAACACACATACAGCCACACACACAAACTCATGTGTGAATGTGGTACACACACAAACCTGCATATGTAGCATGTTCACCATGCATACCAGGAGTGACAGTTGACAGATCCACCCCAAGGGGCCATGAAGGACAGAGATCATTTCCTTCTCTCAATCCTTTCCCCGCCTCTCTCTTTGTACATGCTGATGTAATGTACAAGCCTTTAAGGGTTTCAATATCGATATTTAGCATCCAGTATAATAACATGAATTGTAATTTATTGTACATATTAAATTGCACGTGTCATTAATCGATTAATCAACTAGGTCATGATTTTTTGTCAGCATCGCACAGATTTGTTAAATACGGTATTCTGACTCAATATTTTTGCTCAGATAAGGTTGTGTTATATTTCTGAACCAGGTGGGATTGACTCATTTTGACACAGCAAGTAAAAAATAATACGTTATTTTTGCTATTTTCACATTTGGATGAATAGAGCACGATTTGTGTCTTCCAGGTAATGAAACAAATATTCAGCTCTTGTTTAGCTCATATTTGTACAGTACTTGTAGCTGCTGTACTGTGGCTCTCTGCAGATAATCTTCCCAGTGAGGTTGGTTGGTCTGTGGCCACCCTAACTGCAGTGCTATAAGCAGTGATTAAAATACGGCCTTTTAATGTATCTGCTGATAACAAGGCTAAAAATGGGACACAGTGCAGAAACAATGACAATGTAGAATGTAGGCTAATGATCTCTGTGGCTTTTATATGAGAAAAGATTCAATTATTCAGAACAAAAATAGTTCATTAAAACATAATTAGAACAAAATAACTTTTGCAAACTCATTTTCTGTGTCCAACCTCATTTGGAAAATGTGTCTCATTTGGAAAAATGATGTCGTTCTGGATTCTTTCCAGGAGCTATACAGCAGCAATTCTGCTCAGCTTATCACAGAAGAGCTTGTGTTTATAGACACAAAATGCTACCATGAATCTTTGCTCAAAAAAGATAGCATTTAATAAGTTATGCTGATGATACTGGGCCGCATTCTTTCTCCCTTTAGTGAATCAATTTTTGATTGTGTGCCAGTTTTTCACACTCACAATCTAGATAGTCTGACACAGTATGCCACTCTAGCATCTATCTTAAACAATCAAAGAGTCATGGAGAGGTCTATGTGTGTACTGTTTGTGGGATTTTGTGTTAAGTTCATAATAATAAACCCCTGTGGTCTTTGCCACACTTATAAGGTGTTAATTGTCCCCTTCTCCTTGTAATTAAGGGAGAGAAATATGTATGGAAAGACAAACAGTGTAAACACTAATTTAGTAAATTAAGACATCCTGGTCAAGCATAATCTGAAGCAACAACAGACGACTGCACAGCTGCATCTCCTGTCTGTTGCTTTATGTGCTTTGGCATTTCTATTTACACCCATCATGTGATCGACTGACCAAATAATGAGGGATCATTTGTGTATGCATTTCCACCCACACAAATCAAAAGAATGTGAAATAGTAGCATACTGTCCCTTAAAGTCAAATGTTTGACAAGCATCCACTAATGGACTTCAAACGTGTGTAGACTGTGTACAGATCAGTCAAACTATTTAGATTTATCATTGTGTTTCATATGCTCAGACAATTACACATTGTTTAACTACTATTCATTAATACATGTTTCCAATATTTCAATTAGGCATGCTTGTTCTATTGCAAGCACAGTCAAATTATTTTCAGTAACTTATTTCTCATCTAAAAATATGATGGTGTAATAATTCCTGATAAAATCAATGAGTATATCAAAGTGAAAATACACAGTACTATCTTAAGGGTTTTGTATATTCATTTATCATTTATTCACCTCGGGTGGGCTCAGATAGCCAGTTCCATTTTGGATCCAAAGAAAACTGGCAACGTATACAAACGTTATAACTCAGTGCACACAGTTGTTTACAAAACTGACTGAACCTGATGGACTCCCTCACACATTGTTAAAGTAAGAACTTGTGGCATTGTTGATAACTTGAGAAAGACAATGCTCAGCCTCAGCCTACTACCATTGTTACACCATATTAGATTCTGTGTCCTGTAGCGGTGCAACAGCAATCTCGCCTTCAGCTAACATTAAGTGCATATTATTTCCACAGTGTTGTTTTTACTTTAGCTTCTACAGCTTCTTTCCTTAAGATTATTTTGGACTTTTCCACCTTTAATTTGACAGGACAGCTACAGTGAGGAAAATAAGTATTTGAACACCCTGCTATTTTGCAGGTTCTCCCACTTGGAAATCATGGAGGGGTCTGAAATTGTCATCGTAGGTGCATGTCCACTGTGAGAGACATAATCTAAAAACAAAAATCCAGAAATCACAATGTATGATTTTTTTACTATTTATTTGTATGATACAGCTGCAAATAAGTATTTGAACACCTGAGAAAATCAATGTTAATATTTGGTACAGTAGCCTTTGTTTGCAATTACAGAGGTCAAACGTTTCCTGTAGTTTTTCACCAGGTTTGTACACACTTTGGTGTGGAGTTTGGCCCACTCCTCCACACAGATCTTCTCTAGATCAGTCAGGTTTCTGGGCTGTCGCTGAGAAACACGGAGTTTGAGCTCCCTCCAAAGATTCTCTATTGGGTTTAGGTCTGGAGACTGGCTAGGCCACGCCAGAACCTTGCTATGCTTCTAACAGAGCCACTCCTTGGTTATCCTGGCTGTGTGCTTTGGGTCATTGTCATGTTGGAAGACCCAGCCTCGACCCATCTTCAATGCTCTAACTGAGGGAAGGAGGTTGTTCCCCAAAATCTCGCAATACATGGCCCCGGTCATCCTCTCCTTAATACAGTGCAGTCGCCCTGTCCCATGTGCAGAAAAACACCCCCAAAGCATGATGCTACCACTCCCATGCTTCACAGTAGGGATGGTGTTCTTGGGATGTTACTCATCATTCTTCTTCCTCCAAACACGGTTAGTGGAATTATGACCAAAAAGTTCTATTTTGGTCTCATCTGACCACATGACTTTCTCCCATGACTCCTCTGGATCATCCACATGGTCAGTGGCAAACTTAAGACGGGCCTTGACATGTGCTGGTTTAAGCAGGGGAACCTTCCGTGCCATGCATGATTTCAAACCATGACGTCTTAGTGTATTACCAACAGTAACCTTGGAAACGGTGGTCCCAGCTCTTTTCAGGTCATTGACCAGCTCCTCCCGTGTAGTCCTGGGCTGATTTCTCACCTTTCTTAGGATCATTGAGACCCCACGAGGTGAGATCTTGCATGGAGCCCCAGTCCGAGGGAGATTGACAGTCATGTTTAGCTTCTTCCATTTTCTAATGATTGCTCCAACAGTGGACCTTTTTTCACCAAGCTGCTTGGCAATTTCCCCGTAGCCCATTCCAGCCTTGTGGAGGTGTACAATTTTGACTCTAGTGTCTTTGGACAGCTCTTTGGTCTTGGCCATGTTAGTAGTTGGATTCTTACTGATTGTATGGGGTGGACATGTGTCTTTATGCAGCTAACGACCTCAAACAAGTGCATCTAATTTAGGATAATAAATGGAGTGGAGGTGGACATTTTAAAGGCAGACTAACAGGTCTTTGAGGGTCAGAATTCTAGCTGATAGACAGGTGTTCAAATACTTATTTGCAGCTGTATCATACAAATAAATAGTTAAAAAATCATACATTGTGATTTCTGGATTTTTGTTTTTAGATTATGTCTCTCACAGTGGACATGCACCTACGATGACAATTTCAGACCCCTCCATTATTTCCAAGTGGGAGAACTTGCAAAATAGCAGGGTGTTCAAATACTTATTTTCCTCACTGTAGGTGAGAAAGGGGAGAGAGAGGGGGAAGACATGCAGGAAATCGTCACAGGTCGGATTCGAACCCTCTGCGTCAAGGCATAAACTTCTCAGTACATGTGCGCCTGCTCTACCACTGATTCAACCCGGCCACCACTTCAACAGCTTCTGAAGCTGTAACACAGCCCATCAAGGAGGAGCAAACACAGTTTCCCCTTGCAGAAAAAGGAAGATGGGTCAGGACAGGGTTAATTTATGTCACAGAGCAGGGTTATTGAATGTACTTGTACCTCAGAGATGTCTTAATTCCCCACCAAACGAACTACCTAAAAAGATTTAATAAAGGAAATTAAAGGATTCAGATTTAATAATCGATTCTGAACTGGATTCCCTATATTTCTCTATCCAAACATCTCCTTTCCTCTAGTTGTACCTACACAGATACTGTTTTTGCTGCCACATTTCAATGAGGGTGAAAAGAATTTCATTATTGTTACAACACTGAAAGATGATATTTAAAAGGCTCAATAGCAACGTGTCTTACAAGAATGTCCCTATACCTGTTGATCTCCAAAGACCTCACTTTGACTAGTTTTCATTGAAACTATTTTTTACAACAAAAAAAAGTTCTCTATAAAATGTATTTATTGCCTGTACAAATATTCACTTGTCTGGAGCTAACTGACCAAGTGGGGCATGTTTGTTTTTGTGAATCAAGGTGCAGGCTCGTGCTGTCTCACAAGCCCACAATGTGAGCTCACAGGACATGCTTACTTAGCTGTGACAAACAGGTACTTGGTAATTTCATGACCCGAGGTGCAGATGCAGCAGAGGCACAGCGGGGGCACAAATGTGAAATGGGTTAAATCAGGAAGAATTAATTGTAGGTGCGTTGATGGCAACAGTCATAGCCAATCAAATCAGCTAATCTTAGTTTCTTTAAAAGCAGTGTGTTCCCCATCATGGCACACTGACAGCAGCATAATGGAGAGGAGAATCCAGGCCAAGTTCACCCAAGAGGAAACCAATGTTTTGTTTTGGAGGTCACCAAAAACAAATGAAAGAACCAGTTTGTTGTGGTAAGCACAAAAATAGGGCATACTATAAAGCCATTGACTGAGGTGTTGAGGATCATATGAACAACAAAAATGTGCTTCTTAGCAAAATGTTCATCTGTATATCTTGGTGTTACATTTAGGCTGCTATTTGAAATAAAGCTCCAGTTTCATATATTGTCTCCTTGGCAACTCTTTTGTGGCAGCGCAACGTAACTTATAGCCCTCCTGTATGGTGATTTTCTGATAGCTCATTGCAAATGGAAACCAAAACGAGCCTGTTCACTTGTATGCTACATAGATGTCAAAAAATCATAAATGCTTTTATAGGAAATTTTTTGCAGCATTTGCAGCGAAGGATTATGTAAACTGCTGGTAAAGCAAAATAACTTCGCCATTCAGAACATCAGGAAAGAAGAATAGGGAAATAGGGTTTCTCTACAATCAAATCAAACACATTTTCCCGTTTTTATTAATGTCACCATTTTACTCTTGACCACTAAGTGGATCCACCAAAGCAGCTGGTGTTAAATATTTTGCCAAAATGTATCGTGGGAGAACGTTATCTCTCCATCTCCCTCCTTCTTCTCTCTGTCTTGTTGAGTGGAGTGTAGGTGCAGCAGGGCAGTCAGTCGTTTTCAGTGTGATGACACAGGTGGCAGCTGCAACATTATCATCAGGCCTCCCAGATATCTGAAGGGAAATCTATGTATTTATTTTTCTACTTTACTCTTCATCCTTCATTTTTTTAATTTCAGTTTTTCTCCCGCACCCCCACCTTTTAGATTTCCTGTATTGTTTCAGCTCTCCTGGGCTGTCACACAGAACAAGATGAGTAACTGGGAAAGCAGCTTATCAGCTGTGCCAACTGACAGGAGGGTAGTTTGTGTGTGTTTGTGTGTGTGTGTGTGTGTGTGTGTGTGTGTGTGTGTGTGTGTGTGTGTGTGTGTGTATGCTTTGGTAATAAGGCATGCAATTAAACAAGCATGCCTGTGTGTGTGTGTGTACTTGCTGCTCTATGAGCACATAATTGCATGGGGGTGTATGAATATTTGTAATCAGTCGGTGTATGTGTGTGTGCTGCTGCATCTGGGGGAGACTTTGACATACAGTACACAGACGGAGAAAAATACTTTTGGCTCCCATCAGCTTCATGCTCCATCAGTGCTCACCACTGTGTCACAAACCACACTGCTATTTCAAACACACACACACACACACACACACAAACACAAACACAAACACACACACACACACACAGACACACACACACACACACACAAAACATCATGTATATCTAGATGTACACATCTTTGGGAATACAGTCTTCCTTTTGTGTTCTTAACCCCCCCAACAAAGCACAAGTAGACTTTATATTTCACAATTACTGTTTTCCGTCAGATGGTTTATAGATTTTGACGTTTCCGACCGCACTTGAAGGCAGCTTATTTCACAGGAGAGAAAGAAAAGAGACGAGCGAGACATAGCGAGTGCTTTGTTGTTGCAGGAAACATTCAGCTATTACACAAACTCCCGGGCAGTTCAGTGCTTGTGTTTTGTTTTTTTACCTTCATAGTGTTTTAAAATTTTCTTCTGGCAGCGATAAAGGCAGTAATCGCCGGTTACATGATTGGCCTCCGCAGCGTGACGTTGGGTTGTGTATCTCCAAAAGTTGAGTCGGTCTCAACTTTTCGCTGCAGGCCCGCTGCGTTTTTTTGAGTGTCCTCCCTGCGGTAACCCCCGCCGCAGTCTCAACACACTACCCCCATTCAAAATTAATGGAAAGACCTGAGTTTTTGCCGGACCGTCGGACGGCCGACGAGGGCTGTGTGAACGCAGCCTTAGACTCATATTTGTTTGGCCACAACATCTTGTTGATCACATGAAAACTAGCAAGTAAATTGATAAGAAAACAATCCCTCTCCTACAGTTGACTGGTCAGTGTTCCAGTCTGCTTTACTTACTTCGTCAGTGTTCCAGTCTGCTTTACTTACTTCTTCTCAAATATCAGCATCCCAATGAGCCTGTTGTCAGAGGCATTTTGGAAATTTGATAGCAACTATAACTTTGAACACTTGACCTATTTTATATAAACTACATATATATTAGTGCTGTCAATCAATTAAAAAATGTAATCAAGTTAATCACTGCTATGGGCTGTGATTAATACGATTAATTGCAAATTTAAAATACTAAGATATTGTAAGCATGCAGTGTTGAAATAAATAAATGCATGACAAACAAATTCTTCAATTTTATTATCTCAACCATTAATATTTATTAAACAAGTGTTCAATAACAATCTTAATTTGTTGAGGCATCCATATGAACTGCAGACATATTTAGCAGTAACCAACAACTGTTACAAAGTTGCGGTTCTTGAGAATTTTCTTATGTGGAACTGGAAAGATGAGAGTGCATTTTTGGATGGTGACAGTGAGTCTAAATAAAATAACATGTTTAGATTTAGACCACAGATAACAGATGGAGAGGCATGGAATAGCCAGGGTTTAAAAGTTTAGAGAAGTTACAGAGAAGTGCAATAAAATGTTCAGGTATACAAAAGTCAATGATAAATGGGCATGCAGCAGGCAATTTAGGGGTTACAGTGGAAGCCTTGGGCATAGAGTGGGACAGGACAGCTTTCTCGCCCCCGCATCCTAGAGGGTGAGACTGGTGGAAGAAGGAGAAGCCAGCCAACAGTGGTAGCCTGATTAATGTGGAATAATCCCAGGTATACTGCCAGATCTCAGCTAAACAAAGAACGTCAAGCCAAGGGAATGTACACTGACAAGAGTCCAACTCTTGGTGTGGCGAGAGTTTCTTACTGTGAGGATAACCCTCCATAAACAATACTGTTTACACAAAAGGTTAAAATAGAAGTTGTAGCGTCAGTTTAGGGTATTAAGTGAACACTGGTGACATTCCTGAAATGTAGTATGAGTGGAAGGTTAGCACTGATGGAGCAGTACATTAATCTAGAGGAATAGTTGTATCTACGTTGTGAGCAGTAGTGACAGGAACATATTAGGCAGAGAGTAATGCTGAGCATAGATCACAGCTTCTTCAATAATTAGACAGCACCAGTGGGGACCATGTTGACACCCGGGGGAGCAGCCAGGTGCAGCAGTAATCAATCCAGTTACAGTTGAAGTGCACAAGGAGGGGTAGTTAGCCTCATGTGCTAGTGTGGAGCTCAAATCAGGTGTTTTTTGTTTGCAGCATACCTGGTAAAACATCCCTCTACTCATTAAATAAAGCACTAAACCTGTGCAGGGTCATTGGGGGGCGGGGGGGGGGGGGGGGGGTAATTGTCTCCCAGCACACATCGGGTTAGAGCAAGGTCAGTTACACCTGATCTGGGTGCCAGTATATCACGGGGGCTAACACACGTTGACAGACAAACACATTCACACCTACAGGCCATGTATAGTTTCCAATTTCCCTGACCTGCATGTCTTTGGATAGGAAATCAGATTAGACAGAATTGGTATGGCAGCACTCTCCTGTTGTGCATTTTGCGTCTCCTTAATTGTAAATGGTTATATCAAATTGTATAACTAAACATAGATTAAGGATCCAAGAATGGATATGGGGATGTTTCTCCATTTGTGTTAATTGAATCAGCTGTTGAGGCGAATATTGGATTGCAATACTAGGCAGTTTTATGTTCAGGGTGACATGGATACATAGATGTCTGAAGCTTAATGGGTAATTGTTTTTTGGATAATTACGTTTTTATGACTTAAATTAGGTGTTAAATCAGGCAGACAGTCCCATTGAGCCAAAATGAGAAGCAGCACATGACAAGCATTTATATACACTTTAAAAATTGAAGTTGCATTATAGTGTTATAAATTCAAAAATGTTGGCATACAGTACACATGCTGAGCTTTCTGGTAAGGTCAGAATAAAGGTTACATTGTGACTGATATTATAGCAGGGTTTCATTGGGAAATGAAGCCTCTTCTTTCTTTGTATACCAATGGGACCCTTTAAAATTGATGTTGTTGACACATTAGTTGCTCCTAGAGTAGTTCATGTACCTCCCTGTTATGTAGCTTTCCATTGAAGTGACTTCAACAGTTTCTCTTACTTACTCATTACTACTTCCATTCGACGTCTACTCTAGCTTTCTAATTATCTGTCTCTTTCATCTTTCTAACTTTGGGTCTGTGCTGTCACCTTTCACACTCACTTTCTCCCCCTTTTTCCCCTCATCCATCTGACTAGCTATCCTTTTGCTGTCTTCTCCTCGTTTCTTCCTTAGTTGTTTTACCTCACTGTTACCTTTGTCACCCCCTCCCTTTTATTTCTTTGACCCGCTCTCTCCTTGTTTGTTATTTGTCATTTCTCTCTCTCTTATCTCCCACTTACTTTCACCTTTTTCTTCTCTCATTTCTTCTTTTTTTCCTCTGCTACTACCCCTACTCTCCTTTATTTAACTTCACTCTCTGCCTCCCATCTCTCCCATCCTCTCTCATTTTCTTTCCTCAGCTTTAGTTGTTTACTCACCTTTCTTTTTTCATCCCCCTCCACTTACTTGTGGTTCTGGGCAATGTTCACCAAGCATATTGGCACAGGCTGGTGGTCGATGAGTTTTGCCATGATTACACACACGCACACACAGACACATGCGTATGTTCGTGCACACACAGACCTGTTGGGGATGGTGGTTGATGAGCAATGCCAGACCTCAGCAGCTATGCCCATCAGAGCTGCTCAAGAAAGCTCATTAGAACTCCTGGCCACAGCATGGCACTGGCTTCAATACTTGTCAGTCTGCCTTTTTCACTCTGGGAGGAATTGGAAGTCCATGCAGGGGCCATACGCTTTCCAACATCGACAATCATAAGTAGTGACTAGGAATCCCTGATCAGACCCGAGTTCAGCAACTCCAGTCTTAGGCGGTGATCACTTCGCCCCTCAAAACCGAGGGGAACTGCGATGTTGCTACCGCCTACAGCAGCTGTGATCAAGGTCTGACTGAGACGTCAGTGAGAGGCATCCTGCTGTTGCTAGGCAACATGTAATTAGCTGTCAATCAGTTGTGTGCCTGCAAGACGCACACACAGTAACTATCAACAGCAGTCAAAAAAACAAATCAAACAAATCTAAAATGTTGCTGAAACTCCAAATGCCCCACTAGTGTTCCTTTATGCTGTCTTTGATGGTATCAAGTACCTCCAGGTGGTCAGCAACAAGAGCTACTTGGCTTATCTCCTTTGTTTTGTTGTTGACAGTTAAGTTGGCTAAAATCATGATTGGCTTAATTCTTCTTGTCCATCAGTGTCTTGGTCAATAATGTTGGCATTAATATTTCTAGTTGCTTTGAAAGGGATAATGGTGACTGGCTGCTCTAAAAGTCACTAAAAATCGTTCAGAGGACGTGGTGGACTAATTTTCATTATGATTATACACTATTTGCCACACCGATCCGGCTCTCTCTAGGTGCTTAGCAGAGGACAGGGCTGTGCTGTGTGTATTATGTGCTTTAAATCTGAATTCTTTGGACCAGACAAGAAAGACAAAATTATGTTTTTGTGCACCAACATCAAAACATCAGTTTCTTATGAGAACAAAGCTATTGTGAGATCTGGAATATCACAGAGGCATCAAGTTAGCAGCAATGGTTAATGTGCCCCTTAAGTACCTGCAGTAACCTTTACCAGTTCAAGTAGCGTCTTCATGCCACTCCTATGTGTGTGTTTAAACATGTGGGAGTGCATGTGATGGTTTATGTGCTTCATGTATGGTTATAAGATTTGCAGCTTTCCCCCAGGCTATTGCTATAAATAAGTTTGTTTTCTTTTCCGAATTTCTTTGCAGTGAAATCGGCAGGCGATTACTCAGTCAAAATACATTGTAATGTTTTCAGGCCTTCAGCCACATTGATATGCAGTGGAGATGCTCTGGCTGAGGTATTGTAAGTCTAAATATTTATCGTGTTACAAACACACACACAACCCTGTTTGTACTTGGCTACAATTGCTCAATATAACATCAGCCTAATGTCGATAATTTTGCAGTAGTGCAGTGACAGGATTGAAGATTGGGAGCATGGGGAGCCGATTTAGCTGTGCAGTGCATCACATTAGTGTCCTGCCTCTCAGTGTGTGCCTTTAGCAGAAAGGTCCAGGAAGTCACATCCAGCCAGCTGGTTGGCAGTTTGCTGCAGTGTGGGCTGAATTGACAGCTGGAGCGACGTATGCTCAACTTTGGTCCTCTCCATCTCTCTTCATCATCTCAGCTCTAACCCCTACCCAACTGTCACCACACTCCCACTCCCCCCACCCCCCCTCTCTTTCTCTTTCTCTCTCTCTCTCTGTATAGTCTCCAGACTGCAGTAGCGTACCATCAATTCTCCAGCTGTCAGGGTCTATTCAGCCCTTCTTGCCGCTGGCATTCTTAAGCACCAAGTTACATAATGAAGAAAGAGTGAAAAAGGGACAAAAGGAAGGACAGAGTGGTGGAGAAGGTGAAAGATGAGAAAATAAAGGCGGTCAAGGAGGGGAGGGAGGGGGGAGTGAGAGGTAGAAAAGGGAAGGAAAGAACACTGAGACAGACGGAGAAGGGGAGCAGACTTGGTGGCTTTGTTTATGCTTGCTGGACTTCCTGGACAACACTTTCAGCACATTTTGTAAAGGGTCCTGATCAGGCTGTCAGAGATCAACCTGCCTTTATTGTTAATATAGGTAACCTCCAAAGTTCAAATGCCCCCACAGTTAAAAGCATTTATCCTGTTAGCATTCAGGAAGGAAAAATAATACTGAATTACAAGGACTAAGCACACATTGGCAAACGGTATAAGCCTATTAAATGTACATTCAAACTAAGACAATGTCCATTTCAACAACCAGACCGTCCCCGTATTTGGCAATTATTTAAAAAAAATCTATGAAGTTCCTTCTTTCGACTCATCCTTGTTTCTGTGTCCTTTCCTGCACTTCCTGCCCAGTCTAGTAATTAACTGTATTAATTCTGACCCCTAACGTTATTTACTTGTTTTGTCCTGTCCTCTCCTGTTCTTACTTTGGTATCCGTAATAGTAATAGTTGTAGATTTATTGTGACTGTATTTCCTGAATTTGAATGTCCTTTCTAGATAATATAGTATAAGTTAAATTTCACATAAAAATCAGAGAGACAGGTGAGGTGGAGAATGAGACAGCGGTTAGAAAATTGGGAAAGCCGTATAGGGAAATAGTGAGGAGAGGCAGGTAATAGAGGGGAGATGAAGATGGAAGACTACGACAAAGTCAAGCTGGAGAGATGGAGGGGAAAGCAAGGATGCTGCTATAGGCTGTACAAGAGACTCACTTCCTATGGGGGTTGTGTATTGATGAAAACCTTCAAGTTCAAAGTAAAGGTATCTTATGGCCTTGAGGCACCAGACTCAGCCGGTAGTTTCACCCCTTGTTTGATTGTTTATTGCAGGTTTATCACAAAGTGCCCTGCGGGAGACTCTGCTGTACAAACGTTGTCTGTGAATATCCAGTGATACTGTCCAGGCAAGAGCTAAGGAAATGGTAGTTTTTAATTTACTGTAAAGCACTTGTAGCACTTCAGAATGTTTTTTTTGTTTTAAGGCTTCTTCACATGATCTTGACAGTCTACTGCCTCAGAACTTAAAAAGACTTATTTGTCTTTGGAGTCTGTGTCCTGGGTTTTTGCACCTTACCAACAAATATGGATGAGACTGTCTGTTAAGATAAAGGTAGACAGGAAGAGGTGGGATGGTTTGGGCTCAAACACCACGGTTGGAAAATGTATTTGATTATAG
The DNA here is from genome assembly GCA_023566125.1 of Zingel zingel. Classification (NCBI taxonomy): domain Eukaryota; kingdom Metazoa; phylum Chordata; class Actinopteri; order Perciformes; family Percidae; genus Zingel; species Zingel zingel. Next base: position 19,143,831 of record CM042314.1, on the reverse strand, counting down.
TCTAAATAGGATTTTAGAGAACCATCTGAGTGGGTGTACTGCATTGTTATTGTATCCGAACTGAACACCCCGGTGTTTCACACTTTCAAAGAACCACAGGATTACTTTGTTCATAGAGTATGTGGGTGTCAAAGAATATAAAGAATTCACATTTACAAACTTTTAACTCTCCAGGGCGCCTGGATAGCTCAGTTGGTAGAGCAGGCGCCCATATATAGAGGTTTACTCCTCGACGCAGCTGGCCCGGTTCGACTCCGACCTGTGGCCCTTTGCTGCGTGTCATTCCTCCCTCTCTCTCCTCTTTCATTCTTCAGCTGTCCTGTCAATAAAGGCCTAAAAATGCCCCCCCAAAAAAAACTTTTACCTCTCCAATGTCACTGTGAAGAGTTGGAAACTTGGGGTCCAATGCATTTCAGCCCCATGGCCTTTATTAAAATTAGGTGTGGATGCAGGGATACTAAGCCTTGGTGTGTGATTGATTGCAGTTACTGTAGGAGTACTCTGCTTACATTGGGTCTGTGTTACACCTTGCTACAGTGTGTTCTGTTCTCTATAATTAGTTTGTTTTAGTTTATTTTAGAGGAAGACAAGTGGGGGAATAAATCTGCCACCCTCTCTTATTTCCCAGTATAAAAATTACTAAGACAGGCAATAGCAAATGTTGTATAGGGATGTTTTAGGGTTTTAAGGAGCTCTTTTATGCAAACTTGTCCATTACCACATTGCTGTGTTCTTCACTGCTCAATAAAAACTAAGGTTGCAGGAGAGGGCCCCCTTAAATCACTCTGATTTACCTAGGTCTACGGTCTACTTGTGTGTGTGTGTGTGTGTGTGTGTGTGTGTGTGTGTGTGTGTGTGTGTGTGTGTGTGTGTGTGTGTGTGTGTGTGTGTGTGTGTGTGTGTGTGTGTGTGTGTGTGTGTGTGTGTGTGTGTGTGTGTGTGTGTGTGTGTGTGTGTGTTGTAGGACTGTGTGTGTAAAAGAGACTCCAGAGTGTTTGCACACACACAGGCCGTTATGTCACAGAAGAGGAGGCAGCCTGCTTGCCGCAGAGCGTGTACTTGAGAAAGGACACCTGAGTTTGTAAATCAGACCTACTCTCTTTTGCTCTGCACCTTGCTGTCTCTTCTATTGTTGTTCTCATTTTTCTTTTTCTTTGTGTTTAACCCTTGTGTTGACTTCGGGTCACATTGGCTCGTTATAAATTTTTGTTTTGTATCAGAAAATATTGGACGTAGAAATAAGCGCTGAAAATGTGTGGAAGAAAAATTGAAAAATTTAAAACGTTGGAAAAAGCAAAAACAAATTGTGAAAGAAGGCGTCACAAATGTCAGAAAAAAAGTGGGTTTTTTTCAAGGTTGAAACGAAGACAACACAAGGGTTAATCACCTTCTCACCAGTTTCTCATTCTTTATCTCCTATCTTCTCATTTTATTTTATGTATTTGTTAAGTCTTCTCTTTCATTGTGCTTGAGCTTTTTTCTTTCTCTTGTCTGTCTGCCCTTATTATGCACTTGCACATACGCCGCCCCAGCTTTACCCCAGTTTTTAGTTGCGTTTGATTCATTGTATTTGATTCTTTTTTAATTTCTTCCAAACTTGAATCAGCAATGCCCCTTTGATACAGAGCATATGTTTCTACAACCAACTCTTTGTACTGTGCCTGGTAATTACTTCTTTCAAAGTTGTCTGCCAATTTGTATCTAACTGTTCTTGCCTTACCTTTTGTTGTTTTCTCAAATGTCTGAGGGTGGAAAAACACCACAGAATGCTTTATAAGATTAGAGATTCAGCCCTGATTAAGCCGTGTCACATAAACCTACACCACCGTAGTGGATATTCAACACTGTGGCAATACCCTTGTGTTTTTTCACAGCACCCCTATGTAGGAAATTTGGCTGGAATGGAAATTCTCACTCTTCCTAATTAGATCAAGCAATCTGCAAGAAGTCATGTAGTGTTTATCCGCCCATTAGAGCCTATTAGAAAGCAGAGATGCACTTCCCGAGCTCTTTAAGTAAGCTGAATAGACAACGACACACTGTTTGATGTTTTGGCAGAGCTCTGTGGTGTGATTTTATTTATTTTTTATTTTTTGGACATGAAAGGACATAGAGACTGAGCTTTTAAAGATTGTTTGGCTGTTAAAGCCATATCAGTGATGAAATGGGCATGTCAGGAACTGTTCCTGTGTACTATAGGTTGGGAAATACAAGCCTCAGCGACATGCAGCATGGACAGGTTAAGATTTTAACAAATGTATGCCTAGTCAGCATTTGAACTGGTCTACAAGATTGTTTAAGCCATAAAAGGTAAAAAAAAACTAACTCCCTCTACTTTATCTTTACCTCTTAAGAGTCACTGTACCGTGTACGGTACAGTTTGTGGCTGTGGCGTCGCTGTAACCTCCAAATTCTGTCGTCAGCCGCGACACAGTAATTAAATTTACTTTTATGTTTAACTTTTAACATTAATTTGCATGCACAAACACGTGATCACATTCATACACATAAAGGCACACAGGGGTCTAAACAAATGCATGCCAACACCCATGTTGCATACAGTATGTGCACATATACAATAACATAGACACATGCTCATACATAAGCACAGCACAAGAAAACACACAGCCAGCTTACCTTCCCATGAGGTTCAGTGTCAGATGAGATTGTGCTACTTTAGTGATCATTGCACACTTGGTCCCGGTGTGATTTTGGATTTGTGTGTGTGTGTGTGTGTGTGTATATATATATATGAGGGAGAGAGAAAGAGAAAAGGCAGACAGTGATGAGATATGTTGCATAAGGGGTGCAGTGGAGTGTGAAAGAGAACAGGTGGCTCCCGTTTCTGCCATCAAGCTTTATGTGCCATTTCCCCGTGTGTGTGTGTGTGTGTGTGTGTGTGTGTGTGTGTGTGTGTGTGAGAGAGGGAGAGAGTGAGATCCCATTGCTTTGTGAGTGGGGATTTGTGCATAGTACCTTGAGTGCACATCTCCGAACATGCATGCTACGTCGTCCTGTTTCCGTATGGGTGTGTGTTTCTCTGCATGTGTGTGTCTGTTCTTTAGTGAGCAGGGTTCCGGTTGGTTTAGAAACAATTAGAACAAGCTGCAGGAGCCCAGTGAGATCGTTCTCCAAATGTCACCCAATTAACAATCTATATTGAACACTCAAGTGCTCTCTCTCATGCTGCCAGTCTTCCTGTTTGTCTGTCTTCCTCTCTCTCTCTCTCTCTCTCTCTCTCTTTCTCTCCCTCTTGTTCTTTTCCCCTTGTTTAGTGAACAACTCCACATCACACACTCACTCAGAAAGCAGAGTAAATGGTGAAGTCTCTTTAACGTGTTTTTTTTTCCCTGTCTTCCTCTCTCTCAGACCAGTCATCCAGGCCGGTGGTCAGGACTAGGCAGCAGCAGCAGCCTGGCTTTAAGGGACCGAAGGGTAGTGCGGGGTCTGGGGGCAGCACTCGGAGGGGACCTCTGTAACCAGCACCTCCCCCACCACTGTCCACCTCTGCATGGCCGCCCTCCTGCTTCTGAACGACACACTGCCAGGGAGGAGCGCTACTGCCAGGGGGTCTTGGCACAGTCCACAGCCCGTAGTCCTGCTCCAAATCTGGCTTCAGGCTCCTCCATCTTGTCCTGTGCCACTTCTGCAGTGTCAGCCCAAGCCTCACTTGCCATTCCAGCCCAGCTTCAAGTTTCACAGCCGGGCCTTAGTCCAAATCAATGCCCAGACTCTGGTTCAGCGTCTGCTAATCACACCGCAATTCCATCTCTGTCCTCCCGGCAGCCAGAGGGGGTGTCCTCCTCTTCTGAGTCCTTAACTCCAGGAGGAGGAGGTGGAGTGAGTCTGTCAGGTGGGGCAAGGAGAGGAGGAGGAGAGCACCCTACCCCAAGCCATATCCCTCGAGCAGTCGGGGCCAGCGCCTCCTCAAGTCTCCATAGTCTTGCAAGCAGAGGGAGTCCCTCCCCAAGTATCTCATCGTCCATCCAAGCCTCACCTCCAACTCCTCCTTTTCCAGCCTCATCTTCCTCCTCCTCCTCCACGTTTACAGGTCGTTTAGGACAACCACCTCGAGGCCCTCTGTCTCTGCATAGCTACAGTCGTAAAAATGTCTTCCTCCAACATTCCCTACAGACTGCCGAACTGCAAGCTCTGACGCAGAGAGACAGTTGAGGGCACACAAACATTTACACCATTCATATTGACTTGAGCGACTCTATGTGTGACCTCATAGAAAAACTGCTGCTCCTTTGGTTCAAGTTGCTTGTGATCCATTGTTCCTATTCCCCCTGAATTAATAACCACACGCGCTAACAATCACCCTTGCCCCTCTTTACAATCCAGACCAACCCTTTGCTGACATTTTGTTCTAAGATTTGCTCGCCTAAACACACTCATATGCAAGGCTGTGAGTATGAAAAAGGCACTCACCCGTCTATCAGAACTCCCACGTTTTGTCATGCTGACAGTTTAGATGTGCTTACGCCCACAGACACACAAAGTGCATAGAGACACAACCTGATATCCATGCACACATACACAGAGCTAGTCGCACACACTTAGATAAGCGCTCTCACACAGAGACTTCATCTGTGATATATCAGCCTCACAATCTGCACAAATAACAGGGCGTTAACCTAAACACAGTGATGAGATATGTATTTGTGTTGTTAAAGATTTTTTATCTATGTATTTGACCATTTTTAAAAGTTAAACCATGTGCTGCTTAATGAACTATGGGACTGACCATAATCTGAGCTGGTAAGGATGTATTCTCACATTGCCAAATCCTACATCAGATCAACTCCTCATTCCTTGAGGTCCGCTGACAGAAGTCCAGATGAAAAGACAAATGTTTAAATGAACATCCACATCCACAACCCTTTTACTGCATGCTTTTTAAAATTTAAAGAGAATACAGGTGAGCATTTTGTACTGCAACAAAAGCGAGATCTGGGTGACTTTCAGAGTCTTTTAATAACGTTTCAGTATCAACTCTCACCTCAGTGTTTCAAGAAGAGAATTAAACATGCCAAAACCTCTAAGACATGAGCCTGTTGAGTGTTTTAAAAAAACAAAAAAGTAAATAATAGAAGTACTTTTGGCTTAATACTGGATCACTGTTTTATAAAAATACAATATTGCAATATTAGCCACATTATATACAAGAGTCCATGTGCATCATGCAATGTTAGATTAGTACAGTACAGAAATGAAGAGTTTCATTCTAAAATTAGATAGCTGCCATTTGAATAATTTGGCAGTTATAATGACAAAATCATACTTAAGTAACTAGCTCTACTAAACCTTCAGCTTAAAAAAATCAAAACACATCAGACAATAAGATCGTGCAGAACAAGATTTAAGATTTGGCACAACCAGCATTATGTATTTTTTTCCAAAATGGGAAAAAAAAACTATAAAGTTTTGGAATGAAGCCCTTCAAATCTTCTTTAGAGCTGGGTATTGAACAGGGATACTACTAGTGCTTTGCTAAATGACAAAATCAATATCCATTTTAAAAAATGGAAATATGTTTAAAATAATGGCATTCCAGTTAGCTGACACAGTTTTACTGAGGCATCAATTGAGTAAAGTCTGATTCTGTCTAGGGAAGCATGTGATAGAACAAATAATGTACAGAAAGTTGTTTACTTGATCAAATAATGAAAAGAAAGAAACAGAAAATATTTTCTATTTGGAAAAGCATTAGCACTGAGTTTTACACTGATACCAGTCCTTGTAGCCTAGCCTTCTTTTATCCCTATAATCTCCGATGTGTCGTTATCTTTTGAAAAACGGACCGAACAAGATGGTATAATAAGGCTAGCAGTTATGTTGTTTTTGGACAGTAGGACTCATACCTTTTGAGATTTACATATATTGTAACTGCCATAATCTGCTGAGTTGTATAACATTTTTCACACTTTTGGGACAAAACTTGGTAACAATTTGATAAGTGAGAAAATCCCCCCACCTTTTTTAGATCTGTTAACAACTGGACTGCATAACAATCTCTTCAATCTGCACTGTTGAATGTATTTACCCTGTTGAACTGAATAGACTGTGGAACCATGAGGTGGGAGCCTGCGCTGCTGCTAAGTACAGGCCAGAAGTTCAACGCTCCCAGCATCTATAGAAAATGTTAGATTTTGGAGAAGTTGTTGACCTTGTTTGTCTTTAAACAGCACCTGGCTGTGGTGGTGGTGTTGTAATGTACAACTCATGAGGCAAGGACCTGGTAGAGGTGAAGAATAGACTGAAGGAAGACAGTTCTGATCCCTCTGGTGGAAACTACAATTTTCCCTCCGGTCTGCTTTACTTGCACACTATTTCCTCTTTCTTATCCCCCTTTTTTCCTCTGTTCTTTTTTCCTGTTTTTTATCTTTCTGTCCTTATTTCTTTCTTCACCCTTTTTTCTGCTTTTTTTCCAGCTATCCACGACTTATTCCCAATATCTCCCTATACCTTTCCCTACCTCTATCAGCCAGGAACCCACTCTACTGCATGCAAACTCAGTAGCTCTTTTGGTTTCTGTCCTCTGTTTCAATCAGTTGTCTTCCTTCCCCCACTATCATGTCCCAGGTCTCTCCTTCCCTCCATCTCTCTCCACTGCTTAGTGTACTTACCCAGAGCTTGTATTGTTCAGTGTATCTATAACAGACTCTGTTGCAGTGGCTCTCAGTCCTGGGCATTGGGGCCTGATTTTCATTCCAGCTTTCTAATCAGGGAGTCATTTTACACCTGGTGAATGCAATTAACTACCTAGTAGACGGCCAGCAGTAATGTGGCTCCAGAGGATCTGGACTGAGAACCAGTTGTAATATGAAATAAACATTCCCTGCTTGGTTTGTTTACATGTGAAGGGTGACAATGCTGTGTCGTTGGCTGACCTCTTAAGTAATACTATTTACATCCCTTGTCAATGCACGCATCATACTATGTGAAATGTCATAAGGGAGTTTTTGGCTCTGTTTGCACTGCCTACTCAGATTTTAATTTGGCAACTGTTTAAAATTGGGAAACCACAAAGATAGGTTGCTGGTTATGAGACATATCATGAAAGGAAAAAAGCCACATCTGAGATGGCGGTTCAACTGTGTCACTGATATCTTATAAAGACATTTATGCCTGTGTAATTGTAAGAATGAACTGATACTGAATTTCACTGCTGGGAAACAAGGGTCTGCAATCATGAAGTGGGCACACCTCACAAACCTCAATTCTTCATTTAACTTTGCAGCATGTTGTGCATTTAAGACACTACATTTTATTTGTTGGGAAGTTATTTATTGTTTTCTGCCTTATTTATATTTATTGCTATAGAATCAGTTTCCTAAAAGCATCTTGGCACTAACAAATTAATAAAGTGGTCATGAAATGATGTTATTATAATTTTAATAAATCACATACTGTCCTAGCTTTTTAATGTGCTTACTCTAATTATTATTTTCTTTACGAATTGCTGTAATAATGAAATTGAGCTGTATAATTGTACATAAATTATTATAACTGTTGATGTTCACTGTTCATGAACACAAACACTTTGTGCTCATGTAAATGGCACTTAAGAATAGGGTTCACATACATCGTTTGTTGGCACATAACAGATTAAAACACAACAAAAAAGTGAATTCTTTTTGTTGACATATGTGAAATGCCACTGGAGGTCTGAGCTATTACCAAATTGTTTCAGGCGTTACAGAGTTAGTTCAGAGTTAAACTTAGGCCCCATGATACATTTTTCATGTAAAGGCCAGGTGACTCACTCATAGGTACACTGGGTCGCTGATTTAACTTTTCCCCTCTTTGAAATCCAGCCATTGCACTATGACTATTTCTGCTTGAGGTGACTTTGAAAGACTGTGATTTTGCAATCTTTTGCCTAACTGTGCCAGAAAAGTGGATAGTGATCTATTTAAGCTGCTTTTTTAGTTCAGGATGAAGTCTGTGTCTAAGTAACTGTTGGGTAGACTCACACTGTGAGCCTTTGACTTATAGTCCATAAATTCATTAGGGATAATCCTATACCGTACATGGAGGACAACAAAAAAACTTTCTTCATAGAGTCGTTTTTCACTTTACATGGTCCTTCTGAACATTTTTTTTTTTTTTTTTTAAGATTATTTTTTGGGCTTTTCAGAGAAAGGGGAGAGAGAGGGGGAAGACATGCAGGAAATCATCACAAGTCGACTTAAACCCTGGACCTCTGCGTCGAGGCGTTAGCCTCTCAGTCTATGTGCGCCTGCTCTGTTTGATGGGCTTATCTAACTTCAGAAACCTTTGCAGTGTGTGTTTACCCAAAGTATTTCTCTTCAGTTTTTGCCCAACTTAGTTTTTTTTGTCACTCAGTTTGTTCACATAAGATTTATTTTATCAAAAGATTTTTGTCCACTGTCTCCTTATTGTTAATATTTAATACAAATAAAATTGATGAAAACATTTAGTGGAGATTATGGTTTGATTATTGATTGTCCATCACTAATCCAGGCTTTTTGGACACATTGAAGCAATGAGAATGAATCATGGATTCTGCCACCACCAAAAAAGAGCAGTGGAATATTAAAGCAGTGAATCTATGGGACTGAGGCTCCATCTCTCACGCTGTGTAGATTTCACAAATCTCTAAAGAAAAGAATGAATAAAATCAAAGAGTGAAAGTAGAACATACAACAATGCAATGTATAAAGAATCTTAGGGGCCATCAATCTAAAAGCGTGGACTGAGAAAAACTTTACCAGCTGTAACATTTGAGTGCATTTAAAAGGTTGTGCAGACAGATGTAATTTTACCTCATTCGACATTAGCCTCCAACCTATTTGAGTGAGTTTTCATTTGGCAGTGACCATAAAGTACGGAAGTGTTTAGAAAATCAATTACATTAGAATGAGTTTTCGTGCATGCATGTGTGTGTGGGATGTAGGCGTTGACTGTTTACCCCTTAGGGAGGACCTGTGCATGCTTCTCGTTGGACTCACTCAATTAGCGTTGGTGAGGTTGTGACTGGCTGACTAGCACAAACACACTGGGTTAGAAGACAGCAGTTTTGAGACTATGTTGCTGTAATTTATATGACAAGGTCAGCACATTAGTAAACACACTGCTGATTAACAGCTTTGAAGTCCATAGATCAAGAAACAGATAGCATGTGTATTTTTGCTGTTGATGAAGGATCCACACTTGGCTGTAAATTAGTTGGTGTTTGATACGTAGTCCAAAAAGTCTAGTGCAAAAACAATACCTTGATTTGTTGAGCAGCAGAAAATGAATATCATTGATAACTGTTTAAGTCATGTAGCAAGCAAAAATGGCACACATGCCATGACATTTTATGTCAATAGGCCCATTTGGGTTTTTGGATTGATGCTCAGACAAAACACACAACTTCAAGGCCTCACTTTGTATTCTGGTTAATCACGAAAACTCCTCTTTTTGATGTTATGCCACAGGAGAACCTGAGGTGGCAGGATGCTGGTACCACCCTCATTTACTAAATGAACATCATGTTTTATTGAAGTCTTGAAACTAGCAATTGAGACCATAAACTCATTATTAAAAAGTTTGCTGAGGTAATAAATCAAGTGGGAAGTAGGGCCATTTCCACATAGACTTTACTATGGAATCAGACTTCTTTTTGCAACCAGTAGAGTTGCCCCTGCTGCAAATTCGATACAATGCAGGTTTAAAGCACTTCAGTACAATTAAAAAAAATTAAAAATTAAAAAAGTTGATAGATGGAAAAATTTAAAAAAATTTAAATAGAAAAAGGTTTAAGGCACTTCTGCATTGGCTTCACTTTTCAGACCCGGAAGCTGAGTAATGGTCGCGGGTTGCAACTGCGCCTATTCAAAACAAGCAGCGAAATTGCACTTCTTATTTGCCCTTCTTTTCATTGATAGGTCTCCCTAGTGGTGGAACAGGCAATAAAGTATTCACCATAGACTGTAAAAATATTGACAGTGTATTAGGGGCGTTTCTACATCCATTTATAGCAAAAATGTGGGAGTGGAAATTGGACGTGCACATGCGCAGCCTGACATGCGTGACCTGAAGTAACGTTAAATGCATAGCATCTGGCTTGCCCCAGGTGTTTTGGCATCTTGTGATTAGTAGGTAACTTTGTCTTCATGCCACAAACGTCAGGACTCTGGAACAACTTTGAAAGGAAGCTAACTTTACCGTACCGTACTTTTACCTTCAGACTAATTGAACCATATATAGAGGGTTTTCACCGACGTCACGTTCTGGGCGGTAACCTAGATGCGCGGCCATATTGGAGGCACTCGGTGTAAACAACTGAATGGAGTAATGGAGTATTGTGCACTTTGGATACTTTAATACTTTATGTCTAAACAACAGAAAAGCTCATCAAAACGCATCCAAGATGCAAAGGCATGGAAGGACTTGCACCACAAAAAAAGGCGCGATATTTTGAGAAATTACAGTTTACTGGCGGTGCAGAGCCCTACGAGTTGGCTCCCTCTTCTTGGACCCATGGCGACCCGGTGATTCTTCCTTCAGTTGCATATACCGATATAGTCAACTACCTGTTTTTTTTTGCCGAGCCCATACACAGCGGAAGACCTTAAATCCTACAAAAGTTTGGAGGCTTATAACCAGATGATGTGTGGATGGGTGAGGGAGACGCAGTACCAAGTCATTAACGACTGTTGTGTTGTGAAGGCCAAAGTAAGTAATGCAATAACGTCTTTAATCAACCTAACCTTAACTGTATGATATCATTGCGATACTCAAGGTGTAGCCAAGTGACTCTCAATCGTTTATGTTCATTTCAAAGACGGAACAAGACAGATTTTCCCCTCGTAGATCCTGGTTGAGCTTTGCCAACCACAAGCGCCTCCTTTCCGCTGATAACTTCTGGCATTCCTCTCCCTGGTTTTTAGTAACTTTTGGAAGTCGATAATATTCCAAATGTTTTTCTTGGTCTGACCTACTGGTACAACCTAAAACACGGCAATAATTAAACATTTTCCTTCGTTCGGGATCTACTTCAGTGCTTGTGCTGTGATGCGGAGTACCTCCAATATGGCGACTTCTAGTCTGATGACGCGCCGTGAAAACCCTCTATACATTTAGCAGCTTGATTCAAATGTGCAACAGGTAACGTTAGAGTTTGTACGTTTTCTACTGTAAGTCAGCTACCATGTTTTTGTGAAGCTAACTAACGTTACTTCGCCAGCAGCAACATAAGGTGCATTTAAGAAAAGTACGTGAAACTTCCCATACCGTGGTAAGTGAGGCAAGCACACCCCTGCCTTTCACTAAACTTTCTTTGTGGCTTTCTTGAAGGCTAAATGGCCATCCTTAGATGTCAGTATGAATATAACGTTATTTTGCTACTGTTTATGTGGTTATATTGCTCGAAATGGGTACAGTGTTTGCCTGAATGACATTCATTTGGTCACCCCTGACAAAATCTCACTCCAAGGTTTTTTGAAAAGTTGGCAGGTATGGAATGTAGCTAGCTGTTTGTAATTATTACCCTATAGTTGGGGCTACAGACGTTTACTGAAGTTTGTGCGGTAGCTGTCCACAAAACAGACACTCAGTGCCATGGACAGGGTCTGTGTCAGACGGAACGTTTCCTATTTTCATAAATCAGTTGTCAAGTCACTAGTCTCGCATGTGCCAGACATATCTCCACAACGCTGTGGAGTAAGGCCTGGACCGATTCCACTGCAGATATTTTGGCTTGTCATTGCAGGAAAAGCACAGGCCGTTGATTAATAAAGTGATGGCTCCATTTCATTAGTGAGGGAGCATGGACAAGGCTGGAGCTTAAACACCCACAGTAACTCCAGCAGAGCTATCATTTATGGTATTAATTGGCGTTTATCTTAAGTCAAATTGTCTGCTGTGGTTGTTTGTACAGTGACGTTAGCCTGTGCAGATTTGTGGTGGTTGCTTGTTGGAATTCTTTGCTTTTTTGTGCTGTAATATGAATGATGAGCTTTAATAGGTCACTTAATGAATGAATAGATAAGGAATTCTGTATGTAGGCCTCTTATTTAGATAAGGGTAAGTCATGCATTTGATACATATGGCAGGCTATGGTTGATGAAATGTAAAGTGCCAATGATTTAGGGCTGTGCAATATATCATGTCAATATCGTGATATGAGACTAGATATCTTAGATTTTGGATATCACAATAAAGCACAAGTGTTGTCTTTTCCTGGTTTTAAAGGCTGCATTAAGGTAAAGTGACTTACCCAACTAGCTAGTTGTAGATGTTTTATTTGCCTTTACTTGCTTAGTCATTATATCCACTTTACATTACTGATGATTATTTAACTACATCTCATTGTGTAAATATTTTGTGAAAGCACCAATAGTTGACCCTGCAATATCGATATTGAGGTATTTGATCAACAATATCCTGATATTTGATTTTCTCCATCTTGCCCAACCCTACAATGAGTGTTAAGAGATGTATGTAAATCATATCTGTGTCATTTGTTACATTATATATATATATATATATATATATATATATATATATATATATATATATATATATATATATATATATATGTGTGTGTGTATATATATATATATATATATATATATATATATATATATATATATATATATATATGTGTGTGTGTATATATATATATATATATATATATATATATATATATATATATATATATATATATATATATGTATATATATATATTTTTTTTTTATATATATTTTTATATATATATATAATTTTTACGAGATGGCTTGATTAGCTCTATTTTGGAAATAATTAATCATTCTCGAATTACTAGGGTGAATTTTGAAAGGGAGTGCATCTGCATAGAAAATAAAAATGACTTTCTTATGTGAACCATCCTTTCTTGAACTTTAATGCTTTACAAACACAAAAGCAAGTAAGCAGTGTGACTCTTCTGATGTGATTTTGGAGGGGGAATTAGGTAGCCTAGTTAAATACACTGGTTGACTCGCATGACACCATTGTATTCATATAATACTATCATGCATGTTGCTTCCCCAAAAAGCACAGCCTGCCCAGTGGCTTGTTTGGATTTGGTTTACCAATTACAACAGAGTGGGCCAGCTGACCAATCAGAGCAGACTGGGCTTTTCGGGAAGGGGGGTGGGGCAGAGCTCATACATAGCGTTTCAGGGGCGCTGCAGCAATGGGCAGCATGAGAAACATGTTTTTTGAAAATCAAAGCATGTAAACCTATTCTAGTAGACCCCAAGAATGCAGATATGACGCGGAAAAGGAGTTTCAATACACATTTATTGGGAGGTAAAATGATAGGACTAGGACTGGGACGGTTACCGTCTGAGCTCGATACTGTCATCACCGCAAAAAAAACATTGGCCTGCACATGTGTTCACGTTGTGTCTAATGACATGGAGTCATTGATTTCTAATGACATGGATTGTGTCTGATGACATTGTGGCCAGATGTACGTACATTTGCGAATATAGCGTGAAAATGGACAACCCGCAGAAAGCGCACGCTGTGATACTTCAGTTTACGTCGTATTTACCAAACCTGCAGTTCATCGGGTAATCGGCGCCTTTCTCCGCCCACTATATCGTAAATTGCGCTGTAGCAAAGCGTTAAGTACTTGTGCTATGATACGGCTGAGTGCGATATTCCCACTGCTGATGCTGTGACTGTTTGAAATGATCCTAATGCCAATATATAATGTAGCGAGAAGTAGGGCTGAATGATTATTGAAAATAATCTAATTGATTTTATTTATTTTTTAAATATTGCGATTTAATATGCAATTATTTTTTTAAGCTCTTTGTCTTCTGTATTTTCAAAAAAGCCAAGCAATAAATCATTGTATAGTATGAACAACACAAGATTAGATAGATTAAACAAACTGTTCTTTCCTGGAGGCCAGGCCTGTATGTGATGATGAAATTAGGTGATGCATGAATTTATATGAATGAAATCTTTTATTTAACTACTTCAATCAGAGTAATATACTGAGCACTGACCAAGCCTGGTATAAACATTCATATGAAAGTCTGAAACAAATCACACAAACTAAAGTGCAGATTGCAGAAATATAAAAACAAATATGTGGCTTTACCACACTTAGTAGTATTTAGATTATTTAATTATTATTTACTGTAATAAACATATGTAAACATGTGGATTGCACTTTTTAAACACTGTCTTTGAACTTTACCAGACAATTAAATAAGTACAAATATAGTATACAGTATATACAACGGTGTATATTTTACAGCGCACACAGAGGAGCAGCCTTCAGCCCCTCCCTCCCCTCATGATCGTTGTGTGCCGTGTGCATGACAGCGTCAACGTTGCACTCAGAGACAGAGAGGCTATCGTTACGTTAGTCTTGTCGTGGGATTAACTGTACTAATAAAACCGTTGAAACAATGCAGCTCCCCGAACGTCATTTATCAGAGTCTGGTTGTTACCCCTCTCTGCGGCAGTCTCCTCCGCTCCATATCTTTATAATGGAGCTAGCTAACTGGAGCTAACTGCTAATCAGAGCTAATCTTTGCTAACCCAGCCTTCAGTTCTGAGTGCCTGTATACATTAACTGTATGTATGGACTCAAGCCCGAATAAAACCCTTCATTTTATTAAAATGGCTATAAAAGTTTTAAACTACAACTCAGAGTTGTTTGAATGACAGAAATCTGCTCAAGCTACAGCGTAGCGTTAGTGTGCTAAGTTGATGCTTTCTCTGCAGAGTGCAGACTGATTTGCTCTCGCGAGTCACGTGACTAAATCGCAGCCTTTGCGATTAGGAAATCGCGTTTTAACATATCGCAAGATTATTGCAAATGCAATTAATCGTTCAGCCCTAGCAAGGAGTTTACAACTGCTGCAATGGAATGTGAACGTTGAGTCTGAGATTCAGTGTCATCTTTGATTTCTTCCAGAAGCTGTAATATTGAATGGCTGCTTAATCTGTAACGCTTTAATGATTTCGTGTTCACTCAACTTAAAAATTGTGATCCTTGTGGCAAAAATCTTTTCAGCTCGTCTCCTTGGCCTATGTCTTCATCTTGCTCAGATTACTGCTGCCATTTCACCAGGAAGCATATGCGAGGAAACCCGCATCCAGGTTTACACCTGCTTTTAAGAGGCGGAAGATTTTCACTACAAAATAGAGGCACGCTTTCACGGGCGTTTTTTGTACATACCGCGGAATACATAATTAGGCGCACTTTACCCTTCCCCTCCCATTGCAATTTGCCATTTTCAGTTCCCGCGACAGGCAGTCTGCGCTTTTACCTCAGTGCGGCTTGTTAACCCTAACCCTGACCTTTCGTGAGTTGGCAATGTTCCATGACACATAATAACATTCCATTCGTGTTGACTATTAGGCATATGTGAGAGTACCTGTGTAATGTCTTGTATCGGAGAAATGTCTTTGCCTTTTCTACCGTATATTGCGGTAGGAACGGCAAAGACATTTCTCTGTTCTCAACTGAGGTAGACACATTAACTAGCGTAACAAGCTGCAGTTTTTACCATTGCACATTACCCTAGCAGCTAGCGGAGTTTCCTTCTGTTTATAGCTTTATCCCGATAAAACAGCATGGTTGAATTTCAGCCTGCATGCACGTTTCGTAGCCTAAAACAGAGCAGCTTATATTGGTAGAGAGTTCAACAAGTTAGCTAACTGCCGAGTAGCCCTCTCTGCTCTCTGTCTGCTCAGCTGCTAGACGGGCTGCACTCGGCATTGTCGGCAAACTATTTTATTTATGTTTTACTTATTGACAAAAGTGCTTTCTGAACTGTCTTTGGAATGGATCAATGGAGATGAGAGAAACCATTGTGGCCCTAAATGACAGCAAAACTCAGTAAAGACTCACATTGAGCTGAAATGGAAAGGCTGTGCTGCAATCTTTTTGTACAGTCTATGGCTGCAACATATGTTGTAAGGTTTAAGCCAATGTTTTTTCGGGGGTAACACCATTCACTTTACAGGTAAGATTAAGCCATTGTGTCTTGAGAAGCTCTAGCTTGTTTTATTGTTCACTTTTAACTTTTTATGGTGATTTTATGATTGCTGGTGTCAACAAACCACAAAGATCTGAAGAACTGTACTGTTAGTATTAGATCCATATTAGGGGTGTCACGTTTCTCCAAATCCTCGATTCGATTACATTTTCGATTCTAAGGTCACGATTCAATTCTTGATTTTTAAATTTTTTTTTTTTAAAGCACAGGTTGCTATGCCATTTTTAGACTAGACTTTAATGCAATACAATATCTGACCTTTGTTCGGCAATGTACTACACTACATTGTATATCATTCAATTGGAAACTTGACAATTTGTCAAAAAGTAAAAAAAAAAAGTTTGCCGACAATGCAGACGCTTCGCAGCCACAGCAGTGTTTGGTGTTTTAAGCCCCTAATGTCGTTTTCCAGGCAGCGCTGCCTGAAAGGCACTAGGATTAGGCAATGGTTATGGTTAGGTGCCTTGAAGACGACAGTCGCAGCGCTGCCTTGAAGGCTTGGTTGGGGGCTTAAAACACCATTGAGCCAGCACAGCGCTAGTGGTCTTAGCAGACAGAGAGCAGAGAGGGCAACTCGTCAGTCCGCTAACTTGTTGCTCTCTCTAATATAACCAATATAAGCTGCTCTGTTTAGGCTACAAAACATGGATGCTGAAATTCAACCGTGCGGTTTTGTCGGGATTAAGCTATAATTAGAGGAAAACTCCGCTAGCTGCTAGGCTAATGTGCAATGGTAAACACACAGAATATGGTACACACACATAGCAGAGATTGCAAACTAGAGGTGTTGAAATTAATCAAATAATCGATGCATCAAATCGTGGACATGGACGATGCTGCATCGATAATCGGCCGGGCTATAATCGATTATTTGTGTTTACAATTTAATGTAGGCCTAACAACATTTCTGTTTACATATTCTGCTATGTTTTGCACATTCAGGAAGTGCCATGTGCTCAGTGCTGTAGTTTTATGTATCCAATTTATTTAGTATTAGAGCACTGCAGAATGTTTTATTTTTGAAGCTCGAAAAGCTAAGAATTAAATATCCTATATGATTTTAACAAAAAAATGTATTTGACGCATTGAGATATCGAATCACTGACATGATAATCGTAATCGAATCGGGAGATCATTGCAGATTCACACCTCTATTGCAAACTGTGGCTTTTTTGTCAACAATACTCACTGGAAATCCAAAATACTTCCACACCAGCGACTTCAGTGAAAGAGGAGGGGGTTCAAGTTCTGTCAAGGAGGTTGACTTGCAGCACTTTAACACTTGTTTTTTTTTTTTTCGCTTGACAAGCCAACCGGACAAGACATGGGGGTGTGGCAGCATCGACGATTCAATTTTTTAATTTGAGATTGACATTGTGACTTAATTTAGGTTGATTTCGTTTTAAACACCCCTAATCCATATGTCACAATCATTTTTATTTTACCTTTATTTAACCAGGAAAATCCCATTGAGATTAAGAACCTCTTTTTCAAGGAAGTCCTGGATTCATAATATATAGCATAAGTTTAGCAGTGGCATGTGACATTAACTAGTCAAGTCTTGTACTTTTCTTGTTAAGACTTGACTTTTAGACAGATCAATAACAGTTTTTGAAGCACTGCCAGACCACTCTGTCAGATTGTCGCTGTTGGCTGTTGGCTTAGTGTGCTGTGCCACGCTCCTCTTATACGCTTCTCTCTTCTCTTGCAAGCCTGGGGTGAAGAGGTGGGGGTGCTTTTGCGGGGGTGTGTGTGTTTGTGTCTCAAACTGCTCTCAATTACTTGCCACTTGTGTCTACTTGACTATTCTGGCTCAATTTCAGTTTGGATTTAAACTATTTTTGTCACTGACACCTGATCATTGATGTTGTGTGTGTGTGTGTGTGTGTGTGTGTGTGTGTGTGTGTGTGTGTGTGTGTGTGTGTGTGTAACACAATCCTCTCTCTCTGTTATTGTGCCTCTTGTCAAAATCTGTGTGGATGTGTTGGATGCTGCTCTTCGTCCCTTCATTTCTGTCTCTGTCATTCCACCACCCCCATCTTTATGTCCCTGAGCAAATCCCTCTTCAGGGTTCGTACGGGTGCTTGAAATCCTTGAAAATGCTTGAATTTTGATGTTTTCAAGGTTTGAAAAATGCTTGAATTTTGGATAAAATGCTTGAAATTGTAACTGTATTTCTTTCACAACAAATACCTGTCTGACTGAATAGTTTGTTTATTAAATGGAGAAATAAAATGTTGGAGAGCCTAAAATGAAACCTGCTCGCTTGGTGCGACTGCGATCTGCCAGTCATGTGTGACTCTGCCAGGTCCGCCCCCATGAAACCACTACTGCGCCATGCTGGGAGGCTGTCGTTTCAATGAACGTTGGCTGGAAGATGACAAATATTAAGTTATGGATTAAACGGGGACAAACCCCATGAGTTTCCTGTTGTAAAGTCTGCAAAAAAGACGTGCAGCTTTTTACATTGGGCGAGTCTGCGCTTTCGAGTCACATGAAGGGTAAGCCGACTGTACACGCGCCTATTTGTTTACCCTTGTAACTGCTAGCTAGGAATTCACAGGCTAAGTGACTGAGAGTAGGCCTACTTGGTGTGATAATGTAATGTTAGTATTGCAGTGTTTCCTCTAGATTTCTTTTTTTTATTTTATTTTTTTTCAATGGGCTTATCTGCTAATGTTAGCTACCTACCGTTACCTTGAAACCATCCAGATGGTACTGTATGTATCTGAAACCGGTGATTTAACGGTACCACTCTTTTTACACACAGTTTAACAACAAAACGCTGAGTGAACATTACTAGCTACTAGGAACGGTACACTGAAGTCACTGTTTGGTTCATACCTCGGTTCAGACATCACGGTTCGGTTCGGTACAATGGAGGGAAAAGCATAACAAAAATGGAGAAGGCAATTCTTTTTTTTATTGTGCATGTCTCAGGCTGTACCACCTAGTGTCATCCAGTCTCTCCCCTGAGCTAGCTGCAACAGCCTGAAGCGTGTAAAGTAAGATGTAAACAGTAAACAATAAGTAGGCTACCCCACATCATCTCCAGACTCCATCTGGAACTTGTAAACAAAATAAGACAATCAGCTGGTAGTGTGATATGGGAGACAAGCACTGCTCTCATATGTGAATGCACAGAGCAGAGGTGTTAAAAGAGCAGCTTCGGTTACACAGAGCAGTTGGCGAATTGTGGTGTTAGCTTCACACGCTAACAGCGGAGCTAGCAGCAAACAGCGAAGCTAACGGCGGAGCTAACAGCTAACGACGGACCTAACAGCGGAGCAAAGAGCGAAGCAAATGGGCCTGGAAGCCATTTGTTGTCGAGGCAAGAAGGGATACAGCTACAGTACATCCGTGTTTGGTTGTATATGGAAAGGACCAGAGTGATAGAGAAAGATGGCTCTGGAAGGGACTAGTTTGCTTTGTGTGGACTCACTGGACCGACTCGACATGTAGGCGGAGCTTGGGAGCTTCAGAGCTAAGGCGGGGCTACAGATTAGGTGTCCCTAAGAAACGCATATGTAACGGTAGTTCCACATTACATTAATTCATTTGCACGCTAGTTTTATTTATTTTTATACCTTGTATTCTCCATGTAAATTCATGTACCGAACCGAGACGCCCGCACCGTTCCACCCCTACTACATAGTAGCCTACTATAAGGTTGAGGATGGCCTTATGCAATATTTACACTGCTCTATTCCAGTAGATAAATGTCTTGGCAATGAAATCAATTTTTTCTTTTTCAAATAATATATGCTATTTATCAGGCAGGTGCCTATGCGTCAGCGTCTTCTGGGTTAAAATGGAATTACAGGTTGTTGTTACACTGTCTCAGATTTTGTTCAAACCTTGTCTATATCAAGAATGTGTTCCAAAAACATGGCCTTTAAAATATTTCTGTTCAAATCTGTTCAAAAAGTCTTCATATTTTCAGCCTTTGAAATTACTTCAGTTTTACAGCCTGAAAATCATATTATCTGGGAAACAATATTTGGACATTAATATAATGAAAAGTATTATTCAGGTTAGAGAGAGAGACAGGCAGCCCAAACTTTGTAGGGTGGAAGACAGACATGTCAATATGACTGAACCTTTACAAGTTTGTATGGCATGCCCTAGATTTGGAAAAAAGTGTGAAAAGACTGACATTAAGGTTAGCATAAACTTTGAGCAAAATCTAGAGGTGCAGTTGTTTTCCTGGATTTTGTCTGATTTGACACATAATGACCCAGCTGCTGCAGGTCATTTGGCTCAAATCCTCCCACTCAGTGCTACTCTCCATAGCTGTCTTACTGTATGTTATGTTATGAACCATGAAGAGATTAAACATTTTAAAGGTGATAATTCAGGATTTATACAGCAACATAGTTAACTGACAACTATCATTTTCAGCATCTTACTGATAATTGTATTGAGAATAAACATAAATACAAAAAATAACATTTCCCTCCTATTTTTGTTATTTAGAAAAAAAGCATCAAAACCTGATGCAAAGTCATCTGATTCCAGGTCCAGTAGTAAGTGATTTCTTTTGGGAAGAAAAGCACAGCTACATCCATTCATCCATACAACCAGCAGTGACAGTACAGTGGAAGCAGCCGGTGGAGTATCCCCTCTACCATCCACATCCACTCCTCCACGTCTTCTAATCCATATCAGGCAACCAGCACCATAAAATCATTTGTCAGCTCTAATCCAACACTTCAAGCAGAAATATGCTGGGCAACAAAAGTTGTAACCAGCCGCTATTCCTACCAATCATGTGAGAATGCAGCAGACATTTTCAAAACATTTTCCATAATGAAGGCCAAAGCCAAGAAAGAGTCTGAATATGTACTTCTGTTTGATGATTGTCTAAATAGGGAAATTAAGAAAAGCCAGCTTGACATGCACATATGATTTTGGAATGATAACCAAGTAAACTCAAGGCACCTATTTTTCATGGGTCATCACACTGCAGAACAAATGTATGAGAAGATTGAAAAAGTGTGTTCGGAGATAGGCTTCCAGAGCCTGATTCAGCTGTCGATGGATGGCCCAAATGTGAATTTGAAGCTCTTCTCACTGGTCAGCAGAACATTGACAAACAAACAGGCAATAAAATGTTAAATGTTGGAAGTTGTGGATTGCATATACTACACAACTCCTTCAGAGCAGGGTGTGCATCCACAGACTGGGAGCTGGGAAATGCTCTGTCAAGCCTTAAATGGCTGTTCAAGGATGTTCCAGCTCGTAGGGAGGACTACACAGAAGTCACTGGTTGCACATCCTTCCCTCTGGACTTCTGTAGTCATCAGTGGCTGGAAAATGTGGAGGTGGCTGAGTGTGCCCTTCAGATTTGGCCCTCTCTGAAAATGTACATCAGTGTTGCTAAAATGAAAACTGTAACAGAGCCACTTACAAAGTCTTTCAAGACGGCTGAGTTGATTGTGCAAGATGCCCTCTTCCCAGCAAAGCTGAACTTCTTTCTAATGGTAGCTAGGGAAATCACACCATTTTTGAAGTTATACCAGATGGACAAACCCATGCTGCCGTTTATGTGCGGTGATCTCACAAATATGCTGAGGAGTCTAATGGAGAAGTTTGTCAAGCCCAGTGTCATGAAGGATGCAACTACCCCTGTAAAACTTCAAGTTGACTATGCTAACTCAGTCAACCACATAGATGTACCAAACTGAGAGTCAGATTTGTCACAGAGCAAGACTTAGAGGAGCACATGAAACAAAACTCCTCTGAGAAGCTGAGGCTGGAGTTCAGACAGAACTGAAAGCTGTTTTTACTGAAGATGGTGTCCAAACTGTTTGAAAACAGCACCAAAAGCACCACTTACTGTAAATATCCACTTGTTAGAGGCCTGTCTGTCCTTGATCCAAGGGTGCTCCTCAAAAGCAAAGAGACAAGTGTCCGAAAACTCAGCACTGTTCTCCGACTCCTCGTGGAATCTGGCTGCATTGAAGAACAAAGCTGTGATGACATTCTGAGGGAGTTTGGCCACTTTTATGACCACAATCTGATGTGTGCATCAGATTCCTTCAGGAATTTCAACCCACAGTTGGGAAGGTTGGATGTTTTTGCCATCTCTGGGAGGTAGCAAAACTCGTCCTGGTTCTCTCCTATGGTCAAGCCTTTCTTGAGAGAGGGTTTTCAGTTAACAAAGAGGTGATGGTGGAGAACCTGAAAGAGCATTCTCTGATTGCTCAGCAGATCATTCATGACCATGTGACCCATATTGGAGGGCTGCTCAACATAGTCTACACAAAGGAGCTACTCCTCTGCAGCTGCTGCCAGGCTGAAATATCACAACTATCTGGATGACCAAAAACAAGATGAGCAGACTGCTCAGAAAAGTAAGGGGGTAATGGAGGATATAGCGAGATCAAGGCCAAAAAGAAGAGGATGGAGGAGGTCATAAGGGTCCTCCTGAAATCTGCAGATAGTAATGTAGAGAAAGCTGAATCGGTTGGAAAACTCAGCTTCATCTCGAAATCAAATGGTCTTCGCAGAGCTGCAAAAGAAAAACAAAAGTCTGGCGGCTGTAGAAAAACAGCTAAATGACAAGCTGAAGGAGCTCAAAGACACTCATTCGTAGGTCCTTAATGTACTATATGGCCTTAATGTACAATGTTCTGTGTTTTAGTGCCATGCTAGCAGGCAGCTAGGCGGGCAATATAACATGTGTTACAAAGTGATGCACGTTTGTCTCTGAAGTAAAGGCTGGACTACAACGGAGCTGTTTGGAGAAGTTTGTGAACAGTGTTTTCTGTTGGAGATGGTAAGTTCCTTTGGGGTGGACTTTGGGCTTTTTCACTTTGTAAACCTAATTTATAATGTGCACAAAAAGATATATATTTTTGTGCACATTATGAATTAGGTTTATATATATATATATATATATATATATATATATATATATATATATATATATATATATATATATATATATATATATATATAAACACAATAAAGGGAAAAAGCCAAACAGCATAATAATAACACTTTAAGTTGGTTTGTTTAGTTTGTCAGTATTTTGTGTTGTTTGGTGTATTTCTTTTATTTATTTTTTTTCAACAGGAGTGGATAAAGTCCACTGAAGTCAACTTTAAGTTGATTTGTTTACATTTACACATCTTGTTGAGTTCATTGTTAAATTAAATTAAATATGCACTTTGAGGTTATAGACCATATGCATAAAATGGAACTTTTGGCCTAATCTTTATAAAGCACATGTAGCACTTTTGGCTGTATATACTTTTGCACTATTTTGTGTTGTTAATTCTGTGTGTTTCAGAACTCAAGTTGTTTTGATTTGCACAATATTGTTAAAAAAGGTCAATGAGCTGAATCTGATTGACTGTCTACCTCAAAGGCGAATGTTTGCATTTTTTATATTTTCAGTAAATGAATTGAAAGTGAAGTGAACCTGTTGAGTGATTTTGTTTGGAATAATTATAACTCAGGCAGGTTAGATAGCAAGCAAAGTCTACTTAGACAGTGATACATTTTGAAAAATAAAACTTGTGTTTTACTTAAATATCTGATCCTTTTGCTGTTACGAAACACAATTTTGGCTGTTTATAGCATGTCTTTTAATGTGACAGAAACACTAAATAATAATTTTGACTATGTATTGGTATGTATTTTACGGTAGTGTAAGGTGCTGGAAAAAGCTTTAAAATGGACCTTGAAAGTGCTTAAAGTGCTTGAATTTGACCTTGGAAAAGGTGTACGAACCCTGCCTCTTGTTGTCCCTCCAAACTGTTCAAAGCAAACCTCATGTTACATGGCCAAAAGGCTATTACATTGCTCACTTTGCCAAGTCATACTCTCAACACTGCATGCAACCAATCACTTTTGGTACCCAGTCACAACCTATCTTCCCTGAAGTTAGAGATTGCATGAACATACTCTCCCTGACTGCCTACATATAATCAGTCTATTTTATTGTATGACTGCTAGCTTGCTGCTCTAAAAAGAATGTGGTTAAATCAGACACAACTCAAGCTAATGCAGGTGCTGAACAGGCAGTTAGTCTATTAAAAACCTTCCTTTAATAAGAACTTGGAGCAGAGAAGCGTATGAAGAATATGGAGCAGACTTATTGGCATGTGGTGACACTGATAAGCAGCAATGGTGTGGCAGTTTAAGAATGTAGGTGAGCTACAGAGGAGGTGGCAAACTGCTGAGGTTTTGGATTACTGATAAATCTTTAAGATCAAATCAAGGACTTAGCATGCTGTATACAACCTGCTCTTTGGAACTTTGCTCCTATCTTGATTTAAAGTAAATAAAGTTAAAAATACAATTTAGTATTTCTTTAATGTAAAGTATGATAGCGCTTGAAAATTAATTTTATGCTTTTTTGTGTTTTCAGTTGACATTGCCTTTTTTGGAGGGGTTTCTGTGAACATTTCAGACTTGCCTCACAATTTAATTCGCCTCCATTTTTGTTCATCATGCATTTGGTTTTAGAAAGCTGTCTCTTTTCTGTCAAGCCCATCTGCAAGCTCTTGGCTTTTTTCTTTCCTGTGTTGCAAGATGTGAGATGTGAATAAGAAGCGAGAATGATCATTAACCCTTAACATCCCTATTATAGACTGTGAGATGATTGCAGTCCTCATGAGTAATTGTGGCTGTTTTACACCTGCAACCTAGCCTGGCTCCGGCCTCCTATTTACTTCTGCTCAATTTTCATTTTCCTTCAGTACTCTGTCTGGGTTTGCGGTATATTCGCGGATTTTCTCCGGCCAAATCTTTACCTGTCCAATCAGCGAACAGAGAGAGTGGCTGAGAACGATGACGTTGAGGTTGTGCGCTAGTTTGAGTTGTAGTTCCATAATGGCGGCGGAGAAAGATGCAAGCGAAGCCATTCGGTCCGTTGTGGCAAAGCTGCCGAATATCCAGAAGTTAAAGCTTGAGCAAGAACAATCTTTGCTGAGTTTTGTTGGTGGCCATGATGTTGTGGCCCTCCTCCCTATGGGGTTTGGGAAAAGTTTCATTTTCCAGCTCGCTCCGTTAGTGGTGAAGGAGTAGGGGTGCGTGATTCAGAAAATGTCACGATTCGATATTGATTTTCAGGCTCAAGATTCAATTAAAAATCGATTTTCGATTCAAAAACAATTCTCGATTTAAAAAATAAAAATTATGAATAGATTTTTGGAATTCTATGAATCGATTTTGAATCGGTAGAGCTTATCGCAATTCGAATGTGAATCGTTTTTTTTTTTTTTTTTTTTTTTTTTGCACACCCCTATGAAGGAGTTGGCTAAGATGAACACTAGCAATGCGAAGCCGACGTCACGACTAGGATTGGGTACCGAAATGCGGTGTCAATAGGGATGTAACGATTACTGGTGTAATGGTAAACCACGGTAAAAATGTTGATAACAATTACCGTTTTCATATAAAATATAATTATTATCACGGTTGGAAACCGGGTGTTACAAGCTTCATCCGAGTCTCCTGAAGTTGCCGCGCGGGTGCACTGCGTAGCCTACAGTGCGTTTCTTGAAGTTGGAATCATGGTGTGAGGAGGAGATGACAGCACTCAGGACATTTATCAGCCTTGTAAAAAAGGCCGTAGTAACACTTGCTCTCTCTCCTGAGATGATTGACCATTCAGTCATCGCTTTGATCTCCTGCCAATCGCTCACGCTCAGACAGGAGAAGGGGACAGAACAGCTGTAAATAGACTTTTTTCTTTATCATTCCTTTTCGGACTTGTTGAAGTCGTGTGTGTGTAGCCCAGAACATTAAAACTATTATGTAGCTTGCTAAACTCTCATGGGTTTTACTGCCTCGTTATCTGTGTAAACATTTAAGCTACGTTTATTCATATTTCAATAAGTTTACTGCTACAATGTGGATTAAGTTTATTTGGAGTGAGAGAGATATATTATGGCCTTGATAATATTGCTGTTGCTGTGTTTATTATTGCATAGCTGATAGATGTGCAGATTGTTTAATATTACTTGTGCAGCCACGTGTTGATATTCATTTTGTGTTAGGGCAGTTTGCTAGCAACATGCAATCACCAGTAAACAGATAGCGCTGTGGAGCCTGTGTGCTTAGCTATTAAAGGTGTATTACACTGTTTGCTCCGTTATGGATATGTGTGCTGTAATAGATGTGGCTAATTCTCAGTTTTCAATAGTTTTTATAAGCCTATTGCCTATATTTTTGTAATATAATAAACACTCACACTTTTTGAAACTATTTAAGCTTGGTTAGGCCTATCAGTGCTTTCTGAACATATTGAACACACTTTTAAAAATACCGCGATAATACCAGAAACCGTGATAATTTTGGTCACTATAAGCGTGAGGTTAAATTTTCATACTATTACATCCCTAGGTGCCAATAGGGCACCGGTTCTGACGTAAACGATAATAACAAGAGTGAATAAGAACAAAAATTTTGGTGCCTGATTTTATTTTTTTTTTTTTCAGAAGCATCGCTACATGGGACGCT
Source organism: Zingel zingel (assembly GCA_023566125.1). Classification (NCBI taxonomy): domain Eukaryota; kingdom Metazoa; phylum Chordata; class Actinopteri; order Perciformes; family Percidae; genus Zingel; species Zingel zingel. Next base: position 19,117,351 of record CM042314.1, on the reverse strand, counting down.
ACGTTACCATTAGCCAGTAGCTGGATTAAATACAATGGTTAAAATGCTGACAGCTTACCTTAAGCGGTGTAAAGTGTGACTGTATTTCCCTGTAGAGGATTCCAACACCAGGACGTAACAGTCCGCAGCTGCCGGAAAAACAACACAGATGGTGCGTTTACTTGAAACTTGCCAGCCTTGTGGTGCTTTCAAAGTTATTGTAAAATACCTTTTTCCCATTTGGTGCTTGTTTTTGTTGTTTACCAGCAATTTACTGCTGAAATAAGTCATTGTAAGTTATTACATTATTAATCAATCATTTAATTTTTACCATATGGCCTTAGCAATAAACAAGCCGTTCTTTAATGTTGGCAACTGTTGTTTTGTGCTCCTATTTTATATTATATATACATTATAAATTATATATATAATTTTAAAAGTATTGTTTTAGCATTGGTATTGGGGAAAAAAACGAATACCCAACCCTAGTCACAACCAAATGTTAGTGATTGGTCATGGCAAATCCAGAGTGGCTCTGGGCAGATCCAATAGTTTTATTCTTCAACACAGTACCCGCCTTCAAGGAAGTTAACACTTGTCAATGGAGAGTGGCCAGACTCTCTGTACAAATGAAATGTACGAGAGTCTGGTAGGACCAGGCTGTCTGCAACCCAAAGCAGTCATCAATCTTGCAAGACAAATAACGGTATACTACAGTGATCCAAGATCTAACTGTGCAAGTTATATGATTCACAGAAGACAGCAATGGGTCCCTGGTATTATAAATTAGGCCATAATACTATTAACATTATCCTCACCAACTACATTGCTGAGATCTCGGGATGTCAGTGGGATGCCACTGCTTTACAATAGAATCCAACAGGGCATGCTACGCAAGCTAATACACAAGCAGATGAGTACTTGCAACCTATATTTATTACCTACTGTACTCAAGGTTTCCATGGGGTCTTAAAAAGTACGAAAAGTTGTGCAAATCAATTTATTAAAAATTAAGTGTCGTTATTTACTTTCTTATAATATTCAAATATATATTTACATACGTGTTATCTGTACGCATTTTGAGCTATCCGCGTGTATGTCTACTGCTGTATACAGCGGATGGCAGTCTGCAACATCACAGCATAAACATACACGCCACGTGGCACTTTCTAAAGCCACGTGGCGTGTTATCGCGAGGCTACCTGTTATCGCGAGACTACCTGTTATCGCAAGACTACGGTTGGGTTTAGGAAAACAAACGGAGAAACGGTTGGGATTAGGAAAAGAAGAACAGGGTTGGATTTAAGAAATGTGACACTGATTGGGTTTAGGAAAAGAACAACTGGTTGAGTTTAGGAAAAGAAGAACGGGGTTGGGTTTAGGAAAACAACAAACGTGGAAAGGAAAACTCTAGGGGTGTGCAAAAAAATTGATTCAAATCGAGATTCAAGCTCTACCGATTCAAAATCGATTCATAGAATTCCAAAAATCGATTCATAATTATTATTTTATTTTTTTTAAATTGTATATCTACTGCAATCACATGGGAAAAGTAACTACATTTACATACTGTGAATCTTTTTTTTTTTTTTTTTTTTTTTTCGTTTGTCCTGAAATGACATTATCTTGCCATTCCCATAGATGGTGCTGCGTCAAATTCACACTGACGCCTGGGCACTCTTGTCATAATCACAAGAAGAACGAGTGCAGCGGAAGTAGTTTAGTCGGCGCAAACAATGGCAAACTTCACAGAAAGAATTATTCAACCTGTTCCATCCTCATTGAAGGCAAGAGTTTGGACACATTTCGGCTTTTATAACCTCGAGGGGAAGATGGAACTTGATAGGAATCATGCTATATGCAGGCTTTGCAAAGCAAAAGTAAAGTATTTTGGAAACACCACAAACTTGAGAACTCACATGGTACGGCATCACTCAGAGATTAACATTAAAGACGGATTTCGCAATAGCACCAATTCACGGAAATTCAACCAATCACCGTGACTTTGGTGCGATTCACAATTTTGACCAATCACCGCAACTTTTCCGCAGATTTGACCAATAACCGGAGTTTCCCGCGACTTCAACCAATCCCAGCAGTCCCATGTGCCAGACTTTACGTCAGTATAATGTGACTCTGAGTGCCACTGACTAAGCGGGAGTGAGAGAGCTGGTTTCCGTTATGAAGACGAGACTCGAACATCTCACATTTACCAACAAAACGTTGGGGAATGACCATGCAAAACATTTCGGACCGTCCTGCCAACCTGTATACATTTTAACATCAATGTATGCTGTAACGTTTTTTCACTATAAAGTCGCTGAAGCGGCTGTTGTTTCAATCCTGTCGGCTGTCTGCAGCGGGCGGGGCTGCTCAGTTGCCCCCCCCGCAACTGACGCACACACATACGGCCAGGTTAGGAAATTAACAATGTAAAGATCAACAAGCCACTGACACATGTTAAAATTTCATTCATTCAATAAAGAATTTTTTTTTTGTCGTAAATCCACCAGCCATTTTCATATTATACCAACATTTGCAGCATCCTAAGCCTTTTTGGTAAGGTTACTAGGAAAACTCAGCCCAGGATAGTTATATTCTCCCCAAAACAAGTTTCCTTTTTATTTTTAAAGAACTATACACAAAAAAAATTGCAACTTTCACTGTCTCCCGAAACTTCATTGCAACAAACATACAAAAGACATCGCAACTTGTATCGCAATTATTTTACAAAAGCTCTCGCGAAATCAGGCATTTTAAGCCTGCGAAATCCTGGTGGGACTGTTTTTCAATGCTCTAAACTCCCACCGTTGCGTCAGAGAGTGTTCTCAACTGCCTGAGACATCGTAAATGCACAGCGGAGCATGCTCACTCCAAAACACGTAAAACAGCTTCTGTTTCTGCAAAAGAATGTACAGATTCCAGCCAGTGGTGGACTATGAACTGGTCACATGCATGCATGCACGCACGCACGCACACACACACACGCGCACACACACACACACGCACACGCACACGCACACGCACACGCACACACCTATATGTGTATCCATTATGTGATTCTGACACATCACAAAAGTTCTGCTGAATGGACTGTAGTTGCCACAGTTCTAAAAAGAAAGGTCCTAATTTTAAGAAGTTCAATGTTCCCAGTCAAGTTCACATTTCAACAGTCAACCTGGTAGCTGAAGTACTCCTTAAACCACATTTAGCAGTATTTTTGTTTGATCTGAGAGTACAGCACTTTAAAGCTAAATGTAAAAGCTATTTTTATTTAACAGTTTTATACTTGAATTAAATGTATTTGAAAGCTGGCCAAAGCTTGGCACTAATGCAGTTTTTAGTTGCAAAAGTTTTTATTTTTGTATGAAGACATATAAAGTAATATCAAACTACATTTAATTGTTTTTTCTTTAAAATGTTATGTCTACTGCACTCACATGGGAAATAACTAAATTTACATACTGTGAATCTTTTTTAATTGAATCGTTTTTTAATCGAAAATCGATGTTGAATCAAATTGTGAGCCTAAAAATCGGAATCGAATTGTGACATTTTCTGACTCGTACACCCCTAGAAACCTCACACACGGGACACAAAGTCACACGCGGGACTTTCCTGGGTGAATGTCCTGTGTTTTACCCATCCTCCACCCCGACCAACCTCCCTACGCGGATTTTTGGCCTTTCATACTACTCGCTACGGCGTCAATTCACATGCAATCGCAAGGTAATGTAAGTCAATGAAAGCCAAACAGCATTGAAAAACACGCTAAAAAACGATTATGCATCTTGATAAAATGCCAATAATGCCATACGAATTGGCATGTCATACATACGCCACTTCATGAGATCAGTCTGAATATTCTTCCATTTTCCCGCTCTGGCCTGGTGAATAGATTTTCTAATATAGGTCGATGTCTTCATACAAAGGTGCCGTTTCACCGTCCACTACTCTGTTGTATTTCCCAATACAAAGGAACACAAAATGATTTTGGCAGACTTTTTTTTTTTAATTGAAACTTTTTTGTGTTCTGAACTAGGTAGTTGGCGTAACAGTTGGCATAGTTTTATGTGAACGTACTCTATGGTGCTCACTCGTTTGCCCACTCTCTCTGCTCTCTGATACTGGACTACTATGTGTACAACACAAGACAAATTTAGCCTGGGCTTTTACAGGAAGCAGATGGTAGGGTATTATGTTGATGATACTGTTAGCCACTGATGACTCTTCTAGGCGGCCCACTCAGCATCTCTGCTCTTTTCCTTCTCCACTGAGACTCAATATTAAACATAATGTGCGTTTTTTGGCTTGTAAGTGGAAATTGGCAGACATAAGAGCTTAATTTCGCTACCATTCTATTTTAATTTCTTCCTCTCACCCCTCTCCTCCTTCAGCCCCCTAGCTCTGTCTTGCTCCTGTTGTTGGCATAATGCCAACCTGTCAATGTATGGTCCAACAGACCTTACTTTTTCTGCAGTTATTGTGCTATTTCCATCTGCAGGAACTTTCTGTAAACGACAGTTTTAGACAGAAGAGAACATTGGATTGTTGATTTGAGAGAATAACCCTGGTTATCAGAATCAACTCAAATCAACATCATCTCTTTACCTTTTATTTCTTTTCAGCGTTTTTAAAAAAATGAAGCTGTAAATCCTACCCCCTCACCCCCGCTGGAGAAAGTTTAATAATAAGTAAATGTCCACCTTTTCAGTGCATTTTCAGAATAGACAATAATTAAAGACAGCTACTCAACACTCTGGCCCTGTTATCTTTTTAAATATAACTAAATATAGCTAAACTTTAACATGCTTTTGATCATTTGAATCAAGAAGTGAGAGCCTAGATACATCAAAACATTTTAAATCTGGAGGACTGAAGAAATAATGGCAATCAATAACTGTAATTAATCTATCTAATAAGTGTGTGTGTGTGTGTGTGTGTGTGTGTGTGTGTCTGTCTGTCTTTGAAATATCTCATGAGACAATTTGGACAGCCTTGGATATTAAAAACTGTGAATAAAACTAAACGGGCGAACAATAAACTACTGCCGCAGCAGGCTGTTGACATGCTCTGACAGCAGCGGGGGTGGGGGAGGTTTACTGGCTTGGACTGCGGTTCACTTTTGCTGCTTCTAACGTAACATGATTGCTGGATATACCAAGCAAACTTTTCTTCACTTTCCTGGAGCACGAGTGGATATCTGACAGGAATAATCACAACTGTTGTGTTAAATAAGGTTGGGGAAAAAAGTCGCTATGTAACGCTGGCTTTTCTGTCTATTATATCGCTAAGAGTAAACTCAAAAAGCCATTTGCCAACACTAAATATCAAACAAAAGCCAGACACTATATGGTATTAAGTGGCTGTGAACTGTACATTCACCACTTCTAAACAGAGGCAGAACATAATTTTTCAGATTACGTTATGTGCTTACATAATTGCAAAAGGGTTCTCTAATTGTTTACTGTTTACATCTTACTTTACACACTTCAGGCTGTTGCAGCTAGCTCAGGACTGTATGCCACTAGGTGGTACAGCCTGAGACATGCACAATAAAAAAAATTGCCTTCTGCATTTTTGTTTTGCTTTTCCCTCCATTATCACGAACTCGTAACAAACCGTGATGTCTGAACCGAGGTATAAACCGAGCTGTGACTTCTGTGTACCACTCCACCCCTAGTGTTGACCAAGATGGGAAACGCAACCAATTTTTCTGTCACTTGAAAAGGTACCATCCCAGCGAACACACAGTTTGAAAATGCGGGCCCATAACGTTAGTCTGCCCACATGTTTTGTCCAACGTCCTAGTGGTTCTTCTGCTGTTAGCAGTGCTGGCGGGGCTGAAAAACGACAATTGTGTTGTCTTTTGCGACAATTGCTCCATATGAAAAGTGAATGTGATAGTAGTCACAGCTTTTAGTTTTAATTACATTATTTGCATTTACATTACTAACTTGTACTGTTTTGTTAAGGCAGATACAGTATGTTTGCAAAGTTAAATGTTTACATTTAGATGTTGTTCAATATATTCTTTTTCTAAACCAAGCCATGTTTGCACAGATAAATTATTATGTTCTATTTTTTATGTTAAACTATTCTAAAGTTTAACTAATGAACCCTCTGGTTTCTTCAGGCTTCAGTTATCAGGATACTCTTCAAACTGGCAGAATTATCAAATGATATATCGTGATTAATATAAATATTGATCAATATGGAAAAACATATTGTGATAATATTTTTTGCAATATCGCCCAGCCCTACTTTAAAGGCTCTGTAGATACAGTACTTGTAATATACAGTTTAGTACTATGGTTATAGAATTACTGGTATTAATGCCCCTCTATGTTCATTAGTTGACTCAATGCCATTTGATCTGTGCAGTTGAGAACATCACGCATCTTTACTTGGTAAGTTACTTTTGACAAAAGGAAACATTTGTTTGGTCACAGACTTACGATTGACGTGTGAGTTTTTGTTGCTTTCTTGCATTTACCATTATAGGTTATAATTCTGTCTATGATTTAACTTTTAAGTGTGTAAAAGTTGGTTGACATGGTAAAGATAAGAAATAAAGAAGATACTTTTTGAGCTGTACAAAGTTTCAAATTAAAGCATTAGTGTGTACATTTTTGATATTAATGAACGTCTGTTACATTCAAGCCATTGCGAAATGAGTTGCTACAAAGCTAATTAAGACTATTAGCTCCACACAATTCTCTCTGTATTTCTCAGTATAGCTACTGTATGTTCAGACGATTGAAACGTCCGGTGACTTTCGCACGCAGAAATTCAAGTGAAGATAATTACTTCTTCTAAAGAGTGCATGTTTTAATCATCCGTGTCCTCTTTGGCTACTAGCAACTGCATGGGGAGGGGTGGGGGCTGTGCACACTCACGGAAGGCTTGTATCATGTGGATGTGCCGACTTAATTAGTATTCATTACTTAGAATTCCTCATTGGGGCGACAGAAACCTTGCACTATAGCTTTTACATGGAAAGTGTAAATTCTAGCTTAGTGTGTTAAACAAAGTGGGCTTTATCTAGCAGTTTTGATCACATTACCCAAAGTCTGTCCAGTTGCTACAGTCAAAGTGCCTCTGTCTCTGGATTTGTAAAACAAAACAAAAGCCACCAGAAATTACACTGCAGTGTCAACTACTGGGTAATAATTTCTAACCAAAACTTCCTCTAATCTTTGAATCCAATATCAATGACCTTCAATTAATCTATCTCCAAGTGTAGAAATATCTTAAACATTTTTTGATTCATTTTGTCCATGGTGTACAAATTCTATATATTACTAATGTGAATTTTGGATTTGTTCCCACTGAAAATTGGTGGTGTGAGTGAGTACAGAGAGAATGTGGTGGTGTAGGTGAAACGGACTGAGAAAGCTAGGACATGATGGGATGGGTATTTGAGGAAGAACAGTGTTTCCTTTAGGATTTATTTTTTTAGCAGTAGGGGCAGGTCTGTCCGAACAACATCCCCCCCCCCCCCCCCCGTCAGAAATGCATGTGCGCTATTTGGCATTGCAGTGTAAAGGTGCTGTAGGTAGGATTGTGAAGATCCAGGACTTAGCCAAAGAATTTGAACATCGACAACTTCTCAGTCCCTCCCCCCCTTTCTGCTAAAGCCCAAACTGTCTTCTAAGCCCCTCCCCCCACAAGGGAGAATTAATGTGTGTGTATGAGCAATGATTGACACGTAGTTAGACACCCCACCCCCCGGCCCAGGTAGTTCTACTCGAACATAGGGTCAGTTTCAGCAAATATGACAGAAAGTTAGTTTTATAAGTCTTACCTTTGGCATCTTTAACTCATTGTCAGTGAAAGAGCGTTTGTGGTGCATATAGTTTGTGTACGATAGTCTGTGTGGTTTGGCTGTGTGTGAGCTGTGTGTGTGTCGGGGTGCTCTGCGGCTGCAGCGGCAATGTCAAGGGACCACAGCAGTGACAGCAGGCTCATTTGCTGCATGATTATCGACGGGGTTGTTGCAACTAAGAGGAAAGGCCTCTTACGTACACACTTTCACACAAACGCACACACTATATACACAAATACAGATTCTGAACTAGCAGAAGCCATATGGCAGGTTATTGGCCTGCATAATTGGTGTGTGTGTGTGTGTGTGTGTGTGTGTGTGTGTGTGTGTGTGAGAGAGAATCTTAATCTCTACTAACACTCCAGCACTGTCACTGCAACTGTACAACTTGTTCAACATGGATAAAAAAATAATATTTGCAGAAGACAGTTTTCAAGTTGCTTTAAAAATGCTTTTTTTTTGGGGGGGGGGGGGGGGACGATGGTGATCGTGATGGTTCAAGTTCATGTTTATTGTCATATGCATATTAGTACGAAGTACCACAGCAATGAAATACAATGTGCCTTGGTTATGTATCTTTGTCCGAGTGGTCCAGCTGTTATTGCCCTCTCTTATTGCCTTTCTTTTTTTCTTTTTACAATGTTTTTTTTTTTTTTTTTTCATTGCAGTTACAATTTTAAAACTAACATCTTCCAGATGAGAGCTATAGTCCTTTTTTTTGTCACACTCCCAGACTCAGTGCTGGAGGGCTTACTTAACCTTCATCTTCATATCCTCACATGGCAGTAAATACAGATTTGCTGAAGTGTGTACCGGTCGGAATATGATATTTTGGGCTCCAGCACATTAACACGTTTTCTCAATCCTTCGTCCTTGACTACCAAAAACAGCCTCATGTCTTTTGCAATAAAATGCTGATGCTTTGTGTTTATCTTGTAGTCGTGATGCCAGAGGCGTGCTGCACATGACTCCTTAGAGGGTAATTTAGTAGTAGTCATTTTTTCAACCTGAACACCATTTCCTCATGCATTTGTGTCCAATAGACTGATGTGACCAAAAATCTTTGAAATTGGTCCAGTATTGAACAAGATCGCAGTGACGGGCCTGAGTGAACCAAGCTGCAATGTAACCTAATGGGTCAATTGGCCCCCTAGATGTTTGTCCATTAAAAGTGATAATTGTTGCCACTGACAGGCTCAGATTGTTATTAAAAGTGTCTGACAACATTATCGATCTGACGAGGTGAGAAAACCCTCAAGTATCGGTGCAGGCACTGTTTAGTCACCGCTTATGCCGTTTTTCCATTCCATGGTACCTGCTCTACTCGCCTTTTTTGGTTTTCTATTATGAAAAAAAAGTCCCTGGTACCTGCCAACAGTTTTTAGTATCGCCTCCATTGAGGTTACAAGCGAGCTGAGGCGATACCAAAAAGTGAAGTGAAAACCTGCAGACTACTGATTGGTCGGAGAGAATCGTCACTAATAACTGCGTCAACATTGCTAGCGAGAGACGGGGGTGTCCTGAACAAATCTGCCATTTTTACATAGTTTAGCCAGCAGTGTTTTTTTTTTTTTTTTTGCCTCCAGCTTCTTTTGAAACAAAACTTATCTTCTGGCTGTGTCAACAGCCACATGCCGAGAATAAAAAACAACACACCTTCGATGTTCTGTGTGTTTGTGTGTCCCGTTATGTCACGTCAGTTTCCTGCGGCGTCGGTATGACGACCAGCCACACTCACCCTAATGCATGAGGCGGTACTAAATCTGCAATGGAAAATGGAGGATGGGGGCACCGCTGTTGGGCCGAGTAGAGGTGGTACTAGCAGTAGGTAAGCACCATAAGTCACCACTTCCTGACCAGCACCGTTTTAAGAATGTTGTTGTAGCACAGGTATCGGAAATAACCTAAACGATACCAAACCCTAGTAAACATCAGGGTCAACAGCAGGTCAGTCAAGCAAACTGACCAAAAAAAGTGGAGAAGTTTATTTAATGGATCAATGTGGAGTGGTGATTTCGGTAGACAGAGAAGCTGACAGACAGCTAGACAAACAGAAGGGCCTGAGCAAAACAGCCTGCTTTCAGTCTAGGGTAATGATAGGAGTGCTACCACCACAGAAATCCATTATGGATTAATGGATTGGAAAGTTCACATAGCGTTGCTGCAAAGTCACAGGGGTACACTGTCGCACTGTGGAGTTGAGAGATAATTTAAAGTTGAAAACAATTGGGGATTTGCTGTCAAGACAGATTTGAGAATTGTAGATCCACATCTGTGCCAAAAAGGGAAAAAAATAGAAGGAAACTTATAATAGAAAAAACATGTTATATAACAAGTCCATCTGTACAATATCTTGTTAGTGTTGTGATAAATTGATTTTAAGTTTATAAATTGGCTTTCTGAATTTGAAATAACATGGACTCGGTTTCTGTGCTCTCAAATATGATGCATTGTATTACACAGCCATCCCTATTTTAATAAAAATGCCGAAGCATAATATATTATTTTGAACTATTAAATACATATCCTCTGGTAACTCTGAGGAAAATCCATATAATTCTTAAAGATGATCGACTACCCACTTTTGGAAGTGTTGAAAAGAGGAACCAGCCTCGGGCTTGAGAGGACCACTGAGAGATGAGAAAATCCCCCACACCTGCTCAGACCCCTAAAACACACACACACACACACACACACACACACACACACACACACACACACACACACACACACACACACACACACACACACACACACCCTAAGAAGATTGGGGCCGCAGGCTCTTGTGCTTCTGCTTTGATGTGTTAAACACTGGGGTTTGTGTGCATGCATGTGTGTATGTGGTCATATAGTCTTGTGTTCTTTGATATAGTGATATTATGTTTGGCCGTGCAAGTCCAGGATCATCTTTATTTTTTTGATTTTGTGAAGGCTACAGTTGCAGCCATTGAAAAAGCATGTGTGTCTGATAAATGACTGATCATGTTTCCACTCCTCTCACAGAAAAGTTGGTTAATGCTTTGCAGGCTGGGTGTTTTTAAAATGTATAATACATCCTTCCATTAATCTATTCCATTATTTCATTATTATTAGACATTGGAAGGCGCTTTTTACAATTCTTAAAAAAAAAAGAAGAAAAAAAAAGTAACTTACAGAAATTATACAGTTTTTAATACATTTCCCTACTCAAAATATCTGTTGTGGGTCAGTTGCTTTTTCTCCCCTTACTGTGTGTGTGTGTGTGTATCTCCCTTTTCCCCTGTGTGTCTGTTGGTGATGTTTTGTCTCCACCTGCAAGTGGCTAGGGGCGTGCCTAGAGGAACTAGGTCAAGAGGCGTGGCCATTCATCCTGCTCCGTTCTGACACAGCTGATGCACATTCCATGATTCACCTCTGCAGTATTTAAACCCGGGCTGTTCACCTCTCCAGTGCCAAATTGTTACATACTCCTATGTGGTAACTTGGCTCAGTATTGCTGCTCATGTTGACGCACAACCTCTTGTTGCTCTGTAGTTTCTCCCTGTCTAACTTCAGTTCCTCTACGCAGATTCCGCTGTTGCCTGCTGCTTTCCTGCTGTAATGCCTCAAGCCACTCGGACATTCCTACCTGCTGTGCTCCGCCGTGCCACCTGCCTCACTTCACTCAGACATTTCCACCTGCTACACCTGGATCCCACTGTGGAACCCCGTCGGAGCTGCCATTGCCTGTTTCCCTCGAGCCTCAGCCCATTCCCAGTAATTCCATGCTCAGCCTCGATTGTTCATGTTTCTCTGAGTATTTGCCTTCATTAAATTACTTGAACTGCTTATCTGTGTCCTGTGTGGTATCTCTGTGTGCTGGGTCATATAGACAGTCTTAACAATATCACTCTAATACATGAACAATGGGCCATAAGGCTTTGGCACCCAAGTGTGACGCAGTCTCCCTCTACCTTTCTGTATAACTTTCTCACTCCTACTCAATTTGTAGCAAAGTTGAATCACAGGGCTTTTTTTCCCATGATCATGTGCTCTTAAGTTTAAAAATTTAGGAATGCATAAAGAAGTTTAGGGGTGCACTGATAATGTATCAAATAATGTGTTTTTCTTCAATAAAAGGAATACGAGGAGACATTTACAAGCACAGTGATTTAATGTATTTGAATAGAAAAAGTATAGTAGGTTTTTGATTATTTCTGTTTCAAACTATTTAAGAATTATGCAATTATTTATACTTTAAACTGTATATGGTTAAGTGTAATGTTTTCTATTTTTAAATACATTTTCTATTGATCAATAAATTCAGTGATATTGAATATACAGTAGTGGTGTAACAGACAACCTCCATGGTTCGGCATGCATGTGAACTGTGGATTCATTGCAACGTTTAAAGCTATAGTGCGTAGTTTGTCAGCCCTATGAGGAATTCTAAGTAATGACAACCACACTGTTCGCGCATCCATGATAGAAGCCTTCCATGATCATGCACCTCCCTGTAGGAAAACAATGGTACAGCCATGGCAGAGCGGTTTTACCGCGCATCATGTGTAGGCGGCTTTGCGTGTACAGGGGACGGCAGAAAGATGTAGCCTCTGCAACTTGTACGGTTAACAGGGATAGCAATGTCGATAAAGCAGTTTCAACTGTGGTTAATTTTCAAAATGCCTCGCTGACAACACCCGCTGCAACATAAAATAATGCGAGTGAAACGGTTGCACTGTCGGGCCCTGAATCAACTATTTTCCTAACTATATTATAGTTTTATTTGATAATCAATATGACAGATAAATCTGATAGCAGTGATAGTAAAAGCTGCTTGAATCTAAATGCATTATGTGTATTAAAGGAGAACTCCGGGCAATTTTTACGTTAATCCTGATCGCTATAAGTATGTCAGTACTGTCGATAGGAAAAAAAACGAGCCGAATCGGTGCTAGCATCATAGAGCTACTGCAGCTAATGCCGAGAGCTCCCACTTAGCTAAAAACGGCAGTTTTTGGGGCATATCATAAAGAGTGCCTTTGTGCCTCTTAACAGACACAAAATGCAACTAAAATGTCTGTGCAACATGAACAGGGCCCTTACATGAAAACAAGATGCGTTTTCAACTCAGACATTGTTTAAATTCACCTACCCTGTTAGCTGCTAGCTGCCGTCTGATGAGTGAGTGTGTTCAGCCAGGCTTCGGTAATAATCATCAAGCAGCAGTTCTGTGTGTATTTGTAGCATATATATATATATATATATATATATATATATATATATCCATTTTGTGTGCAATCCATCTGGCGTTGGTGAATAGTAGTCACTGCAGTGGCGAACTGTGTGTTAGTTGCCTTAGCCAGGCTAGCAGGTTCGACCGGCATATCCTTCTACCTCCTCCCCGCCTTCCCCGCCTGCCGCGGCCGACAACAATCCACGGGCGCCCGCTGGTCTGGTGGATGTCCTCCAGAGGACAGTTCATGCTTTCGCGGTGAAATTTTTGCGGCGAAAAAAGTTTATTTCCCCCTCAAAAATAGGTAATTGAGCACTGTAGTGGTTATGATCATATCAGTGACTATGTAACTACATGGAAACGGGCCAAATGATGCATGTTTCTTGTAAAGTAACAGCGTTACAGAAGGCTGGCTGTAGTCTTGCGCTGAAGTCCCGCGGGAAATCAGTTGTAGCAGGAAAAGGTAAACAGCAGATTGTAGCGTAGAAGAGTGGAGGTGTTCACAAGGGATGAAGCTTGGAGTAACGTAACTATGGAGCTAGAGCCAGTGTAACAGGCCCCTGGCGTGAGGCCTGTGGTCCGATTAAAAATGTCGTTCTGAAAAGAACAGGAAAATGATGAGACCGGCAACAGGTATTGCGTTTCCTTCTCTCGCTTCTGCCAGACTTTATTTTACACATAAACATGTACTTTAAATTTGTTCTCAATTTCACATTACTTCTCATAAGAATATCATCAAATTACCATAATTTGGTAATACCATAATCACTACATAACTTGAATTCAGTTTCCCTAATAAACATAATTTTCCAAATCCATGGGTGGTGTTTGTCTTCATATCCAAATTACAGTAAAATACACTTTTGCCCAATTTTCTTTGGTCTGCTGCTTACAGCTTTAATAACTGTACTAATAACTAATAACTGCAACGTTACTCCTTACAAATAAGATTCCAGACGCACAGGCTGAATGTTAACATATTAGCAGAATGCTGTTAATCCTATTAAAAAAATAGTACAGCTGGCGTGAGACATTACACAAGTATTTCAAACACACACTTGCTTAAACAGCATTTAACAGGGCTTTACAAAATAAAATCACATAGGGGCCTCAAAATAGATCAATATGCCCGACGTGACACACACATTCTGTAAGTGAAGCTAGCTTGCTCGGCTTTAGCTGTAGCATTCCGACCACGTTACTCTGTGTTCATCTAAATACCTTCTAACTACAATCTTCATCCAGTATAAAACACGGAAAAGCATTCATACATTGTCCTGAGATTATGTTAACCACATATGTGTGTTTTTGCTAGCGACTAACCTGAAAAGAACAGGAAAATGATGAGACCGGCAACAGGTATTGCGTTTCCTTCTCTCGCTTCTGCCAGACTAAAGACGAGAGTCGGTTCCAGCCACAATATGCCGTCTCACTGGGAGGCGAGGCCCCCTTGTGGTGGAAATTTGGAATACAGCTTACAAAATGAATTTACACCAAATGAAAGAAATGAGACCCTTAGAAAACAATATACATATGCCAACTATTCAAAATATACATTATTAAACCACATAATGTGACCACACATTGCTGGGCGTCACACCAGCCTTCAGTAACGCTATTACTGTACAAGAAAAGGCATCATTTGGCCGTTTCCATGTAGTTACATAGTCACTGATATGATCATAACCACAACAGTGCTCAATTACCTATTTTTGAGGGGGAAATAAACTTTTTTCGCCACAAAAATTTTGCCGCGAAAGCATGAACTGTCCTCTTGAGGACATGCACCAGACCAGCGGGCGCCCGTGGATTGTTGTCGGCCGCGGCAGACGGGGAGGAGGTAGAAGGATATGCCGGTCGAACCTGCTAGCCTGGCTAAGGCAACTAACACACAGTTCGCCACTGTAGAGACTATTATTCACCAACGCCAGATGGATTGCACACAAAATGGATATATATATATATATATATATATATGCTACAAATACACACAGAACTGCTGCTTGATGATTATTACCGAAGCCTGGCTGAACACACTCACTCATCCCAGACGGCAGCTAGCAGCTAACAGGGTAGGTGAATTTAAACAATGTCTGAGTTGAAAACGCATCTTGTTTTCATGTAAGGGCCCTGTTCATGTTGCACAGACATTTTAGTTGCATTTTGTGTCTGTTAAGAGGCACAAAGGCACTCTTTATGATATGCCCCCAAAACTGCCGTTTTAGCTAAGTGGGAGCTCTCGGCATTAGCTGCAGTAGCTCTATGATGCTAGCACCGATTCGGCTCGTTTTTTTTCCTATCGACAGTACTCACATACTTATAGCGATCAGGATTAATGTAAAAATTGCCCGAAGTTCTCCTTTAAGGCAAAGACGACGAGACTGAACTGATTTAAAGGATATTAAAGTCTTTGCTCATGTTGCCATTCTGAATGAAATATTGCTTTTGGTTGCCTCAATGTTCCTTTGTGTGCTGTAACATACTACCTCTTATCTGAGTCTTCTAACAATGTCTTCTGTCCAGTCTTATCTAGCCCAATAGATATTGTGCTTTCTATTGTTTAGAAGAAGACTCCATGTAAACAACCCACTGATTTGAAATAATGACTTGTGACATACAGTGTCTTGATGTTTTGAAAAAGTATTGAATGTATTCTTTTAGTTATTTGCTGTCCTTTGGCATGGTGTGGAAAAAACGGCAAACACAAATAATTCACCATTTATGAGAAGACAACTAGGAATCTTCCCATATTGAAGACCAGCTAAACTAACGGAAGACCAGCTAAACTAACATTGCAGATGCTACAGTACCAAAGAACGGTGGTCTTGTTTGTTTTGGCTGTACCCTTCAGAGAAAGATATAACAACTGATCCTGGTTAATTGAATTTGATGGGCCTAAGCTTATTTGCCTAAACAAGACTACAATCAAACTAATTTTGTCATGGTTGATTATGCACCATTATACAGTGACCATTCAGGGCTCAACACTAACCTTTTAAAGTGGTTGCCGGCTTGGCAACCAGGCATCAGCTTTTGGCAATTCATCTCGCTATCATCTCTTTATCAGAATGCATAGTATCCAGAATACTATGCATCCTGATAAAGTTCCCTTGGCCTTTGGAATTAAAATAGCCCCACATCATCACATACCTTTCACCATACCTAGAGATTGGCATGGTTTTATTTCAGTTAGCCTATTAGCTGGTTTGATTTGCATTGAGAGATGATTTTATGGAAAGTACCCCATGCCACTCTCTAGATATGGTGAAGGGTATGTGATGTTTCTGCCTTAACTTTCAATTATTATTATTCTGGCGGGTCAGTGTCAGTCTATATAATATAAGCATAAGCCCACTAGTACTGCCTATGAGAATAATAACTTTCTGAAACCCTTTGCTTCTCAATAACCCTCTTTATTTGTGTACCACAAGCACTGCTGTGTACCTCCCTCCATCTCTATCTCTCTTTAACTCAAACTTCTTTGTGTTGGACATCGGCTGTCCTGGGACCTCTCTCCTTGCTGTCAGTGCCTCATTCCACATGTTGGATCTGGATCTCCATCCTCCAGGAGATACAGCCTCTCTTATTGTCTCTCTCTCTCTCTCCCTCTGTGCCTTTGTTGCCTTTGGTCATGTGGCTCAGGCTCTAGCTTTTTAGCGACATCTGTAAGCTACTTGACATCCTCCCGGATCCATCTTTTTCGTATGTTCACATTCTATTGATCTTTTTGTCATATTTTTTTGTATTGAAATGTTTTGTGTTGGTCTGTTCTGTACACATGACATCTATTGCACGTCCTGGGAGAGGGATCTCTCCTCAGTTGCTCTTCCTGAGGTTTCTTCATTTCTTCATTTATAATGGCCGATAAATTAATATTTAAAAAATAAAATAAAAACTGACGAAACACCCTTCAACCATGTTATGAGTATTGACGTTGCATAGTTTGTCCACCAGAGGGCGCTCTACAAGGTCCCTGTTGGCAACGCTCTTTGATTTTTGTACTTATTGTTTCATATCTTAAGTTTGTATTTTTATACATTTTATTTATCAGAACTTTATTATATTTTGATGTTCCTCTGTTCTGTTGTTCCTCTGTTCTGTTGTGACAATAAAACAAACAAGTTTATTTTTAAACTGCATTATCATTATTTTAGTGTGGACTCAAATATTTACAAATAACTAATGTTAGGGAAATCTGTTTGTTTTGTTACGCATTTCTGGATTAAAAAAAATATATATATTGGCCAATATATTGGAATATCGGATTTTTAAATCGGCAAATATTTGTATCGATATCGGCCTTAAAAATCTTTTATCGGTCGGGCTCTAGTACCCAGGTTTGACACCAGTAGTATTTCAGCAAGACAAAATAACAAAGAATTATATGGCATACTATCTATCTGAACAGAACAAACATACAGTAGATGTTTTGTGAAAGAGTTTTGTCTTACCCTGCAGTATGCTGTCAGAGCGGGAGTTGCTAAAAATTGGAGCAAGATTAAAACCACCTCAGACACAGCCACACAAACGGCACTACTGCGCCCCCTCCCATGTTGTGGTCCTCACATTGTTGGTGCTTTAGGCAAGATCATGCAAGCAGCCCCCCTACACACTAGCACACATACAATAATCCACTACAGCATGATACATCATGTAGGCACATACCACACACTCTGAGCTAATATAAAAGATAAGAAGATAATGAAATAACATTACAACTTATTCTATGCATGGCTGAAGATGGTGAAGATAAATTTAAGGTGAGTAATACTCAGTCCTGTGAAGATTGACTATTGACTGAATACAGTGCAACAATCTCATGCGTGGCTTCCCACTCATCTTTTTTTGAAAGCCAACATGTTACGTAACGTAAAAATATTCAGAAGGACACATACTTCTGTCTTTATCAAACTTTTCTCTTAATATTTTCTCATTAATTGTACGTTGTCCACAGTCATGGTTTTCTGTTATCACAATAGGCGTAAATGTTAATATAATGTCCTTATGTAAACTGGTCAGGTTTATGTCCCATCACTAGTTAATTTTTAAACCCTGTATGTGTGTGTGTGTGTTTATACTTGTTTGACAATGACCCCAATTCTCACCACTGAATAGTGAGTGTGCAGAAGAGTCTTAGCCTGTTCAGGTGTGCTTCACCCATCACATGATGGAGCTGCATTAGGCAAGGAGAGTGAGAGGTTTGGGTCTTTGGGTACTACCAAAGGGTAGTGAGAAACAGCTTTACACTGTAGAGCTCAGGCACTTGCTTCTTTAAAGAGGCTATACTCTACATTCAGAACATTATTATAGCAGCAAACGACTATTTGCTATGTAAAGATATAGTGGTGTAATAGCGCCCTGTGCAGAGAATTAAGTCACACTCCCTCTGTGTGCGTTGTGATCCGAGCTTCTCTGTTCTTTGTTTTTGTAGCCGGTCCGGCCGCGCATACACGTTAGTGCATGTGAGAGCCTTGTGCGTCGGTATCAGACGCCGAGGGCTGCGACAAAGCGTTTGTATCTGACGAGTTGGGGAACAGTCTGTGTGAGCCGTGTGGAGGCAATCCCAGAACACGTTTTTCAGTATTTCGAGTAGAGCACCTTTTTAACTACAAAAAAAAGAATGCGACAAAAGATTTAATGTCTACCTTGCACTGCTGCAGGTCAAACTTGTCAGGTAAAGTGACCATTTTTTAATGTGAAGAATGTCTGAACATGTTCTACATCAGCAATACTTTTTTAATAATCCTGCCCAGTGTTATCATACATACTGAGATGTCCCACAGTATATTTCTGCTGTATACATGCCCTCTGTCGTGGTGTGTGACTGTAACTCCGATTCTCCACTGGGCACGTCTGTGCTGTGTTCCGGCTGCGCCGCTGTTTTGTTCTATCCTCTTGCTGCCCAACTCGCAGATTATATTGACTCTACAAATACTTTACAGAACAATTGCGTGTCTATTAAGCTAGTATCTACCTTCCACTCCAAGCACTCCTGCAGTTATACAATGCCTTCTCTTTTTTGGTGTTATACTGATAAAAAAAGATCTGTGATGTCGTATTATATTTTTCAACCTCCAAGATGAATCTCTCGTTGTCCGTGGTGTTGTAAAGGAGACATAAACAATATTTTGGGGGGGGGGGGGGGGGGGGGGGGGGGGGTGTTTTATAAATTGACTGGATAGTCTCGCTGTTTCACTGCCTGCCTGGCTGTCCGAACGGCCTGCAGAGAACCTGACTTCTTATACCTGTAGCCCTTTTAAAGATTGCTGACTTTATGTAGAGATATTACTGTATTTTTGCTGCCCCGAGTCTCTTCTTTGAGTATCAAACTGACTTTTAGTTGTTTATTTCACTCTCATTTCAAAACCTATAGAGCTTGCCGCTGCTCTCAGTGCAGATGAGTAAATCAATCACTATTACTTCAATCCAAACAAACTGAACAACAGAACAAATCTGTATTGTTGAGTGACACCCTGTCTGCTTCAGATGACAATGTTACGCTTGTAACTGTAAGTGCAATAAAACCTTTTGTGAGTAAAAAGCCAAGACTTTATGAATATACCTGTTTAACGGGCGTCGACATGTGGAAAAGTATTATCCTTATGAAAATGTGTCCCCCGTAACAGTATAGTTGAATAGCCCTGCTGCAAGCTTTATACAATCACATTTAACTGGGCTTAGTGAACAGCTCTTTTGCATATCCAGTATAAAGAGCCAGAGAAGGGAAATGACGCCACAGTTTGTAGTTCCTTGTGCTTTATGTTTAAGTAGTAGATTAATCAAAGAATCTTTATTTAATTTTTTTTTAGAATCTTTAATTTAAATATCCAATTCATCATTTTCTGACAGTCTTTAATCATTTAAGTTAGTTAAAAGCAGTGGCTTCCACACCATTATTTAGTGTGTTTGAATGAAGCTTAACAATGTTCCCACACTTATCGGTCTGACTAATTAATGGAAAAAGTCACTAAAGCCAAAGAGAGAGCTCAAAGAAAGGTTGAGCTTGTATTGCTTCTGTTCCATCTACTAATAAATAATTTTTTTAATGCATGTGTATAGCCCAACTGTGTTTTTTTACTAAACTTTTCTAATGGTTTACCATATGACAACTATTCAATCAATTATTGTTGGATTTAAAGATTGTAATAGTCACAGAATGCATTTTAAAATGTTACCTTTTTAATGTGAAAGATCTCCAGATTTTGCATTTGTACTTTGTATGCAACGTGGTAGAGTGAGCTGCCAAAATACTTGCAGACCAATTTTCTACTGCTGTCAGTGATTAGAATTTGTCTTCGTCGACATGTCTACCAATCCACAACTTGGATGATACAATTGTAGAGTAACTCTCTGGGGTACAAATTGGAGTATCGCCTTCCATCATGAAAAAAACACACTACACTCTCCTGGTTCACCTTTTTCTATCCTTAGTCCATCAGAGCCTATCCTATTCTGAGTCCAAAGCATGTGTCTGGAGAATATTTATTTTGACCTGTTTTATGGCTCCCTCAATGCATTGCAGCTGTGAGCAGTCATGTGTCTCATTGATGATAAAAAGAATGGGGGAAACCAAGAGAGTCATCGAGTGTGCGCGTGTGTGTCATGCATCTATTTGATAATGATGACCCATTGGTTCTGAAGTGTGTGTCACAATCTCAGTGGCAAGGGGAAGCATTTGACATGCTCAGGACAATCTTTGGTTCCTGCCTGCTTCAATTAAGTTCCTGCTGTTTGTGGCTTTAGAGCCTGCAGCTTCACTAATCTGATGTGTGTCTGTGTGAGTGAATTAGTGTTTGTGTATCTCCCCGTGTGCATATGTATGTGTGTTTGCTTGTGCCTGTGGTGTGTGCAGTTCTGTGTTTGCAAGGCCCTGCTTCTGATGTATTTGGACCTCGCAGGTTTGTTAACCTGTTCTTTTTAAAGTTGTCCTTCCCTTACCTATAAAACAAACTTTTTGGTTAATTTTATTCCCCTTGGTCTGACCATTAAGTACATGGTCAAGGTTTAAATTCTATAGTCACACTAGCTCTAAAGCTCATCACACACCATAAAAATAGCCTAATGGATGGAATGCAGAGAACCAACTTTGCTGTTCTCCACAGGAAAGTCAGTGTTGTTACCTTAATCAAAGGGGGTTTAACGTCTGTACCCAGGGGCGCCATATAGGGGGGAAACAATTCCAAGGGCCCATGACTGACAGGGGCCCCCAAAAATAGGTAAAAACTAATATAAAATTATTAAACCATCATCATTCAGTATATATATTTCAAATATAATAAAATGAATGACCTCTTTGTTTTTATTTGTTTTTGGCAGTAAAAGTTAAATATCCCCATTGACCAAAAAGTAAACATCCATATTGACTGATCTTTTTACCATTACAAAAACAAAAATTAAATATTTATTAATGACAGAAATTCAAACACATTAATAACAATTATTTTCTCACATAATGATCATTATGAAATAAAATTAAAAAAAACAACAACCTACTGTCTGTACTGAATGCTGGACAGTTGGAAACTGAGTAGCTTACCTGAGCCTGCATGTTCATGGTTGCTTTTAATCTTGCTTCAAATAGTGAACTGCATACTAGACTTGCATGTATGTACAAATCACCAGCAGTACATATTGTGCTAGTACTAGTATTGAACTACAAGAAGCAAGACAGTTGCAAGCCTTTAATTAGAGTTGTGTAACGCTTTTGATGGGACAGTTAGATCCTAGAGATGTGGTGACAACAGCTGCGCAGAGGGCCCAAAATTCCTGGCGGCGCCCCTGTCTGTACCAATTAAGACCTTGAACTTCTTGTGTGTTTATGTTACAGAGTTTTATTCAGCTAGAGTTTAGCTGAGCATGCTATATTACTGTTAGCATGTTAACATGATCAAATCTGTCAGAGCAACAGACAAATGAGTGTGAGGCAGTATTTCTTTAAATAATAAAAGTAATAAAGAATAGTTTTAAATAATCAAATCACAACATCATACTCCCCAGATAAAATCAATACTACTTGTTATTGCTGTTTAATATTTTTATGGAGGACGGAATGAATGAATTTTTGTACTAGTTAAGCCTTCAATTTGACATTCTGAATCATCGGCCTGAAGGCAACACCCCTGAATTTTGGGTTCAGAATGCGTGTTGGGTCGTTCAGAATCTTTTTTGCCTCCCTGAGCACAGATTTTTCATATAAAGGCTGAAGATTGTGATGTTCTTCTTTCTCTATGATCTTCACTGCTGTTTGAATAAGACGTGCAAGCTTGGACTTATACTGTGCTAACATGTTACCATGCGATACTGCTATGCCATGTCAAATTCCATTGTTTGATAAAACAGAATCATGAATTGGCTTTTTACACCATGGAGTCTAAGCCTTCTCAAAAATACATCCTCTGTTGCAGCCTAGATCAAAAGTTTTTTAACATGTACATTAGAGCTGAACGATTAATTGCATTTGCGATTAAATTGCGCTATGTTAAAATTAGATTTTCTAATTGCAGAGGCTGCGGTTACACCCTGGTCACGTGACACGCAAGAGTAAAACAGTCTGCAGAGGAAGTTGCTGCAAACCGTCATGTATTGTGCAAAACGTGCCTTGCTAATGTTGCTACCTCACGGGGCAACAGCACTAACCTGTATCACTATGGAGTTATATTCCTATCTTTATTCAAGAGCGCATTCTTTCAATTTAAGTACATTTTTCACTGATATTACGTTCAGATTTTGTAATAATTTCTCTAAAAACCTTGCTCTCACTGCTCGCGCTTGGATTTGCTCTGCATTCCACATTTTATTTATCAGAACTTTATTATATTTTGATGTTCCTCTGTTCTGTTGTTCCTCTGTTCTGTTGTGACAATAAAACAAACAAGTTTATTTTTAAACTGCATTATCATTATTTTAGTGTGGACTCAAATATTTACAAATAACTAATGTTAGGGAAATCTGTTTGTTTTGTTACGCATTTCTGGATTTAAAAAAATATATATATCGGCCAATATATTGGAATATCGGATTTTTAAATCGGCAAATATTTGTATCGATATCGTCCTTAAAAATCTTTTATCGGTCGGGCTCTAGTACCCAAACTTTCTGCTTGGACGCCGATATGTTGTTGCTTGGACAGATGTCCTGCTTTCAGCTTTGGCCCTTCTCCTCACACTCAGGCTGATTCTACGTACTTGCAAATCTTCTCCCCTCGGATTTCTCCTGCGCTCTTGGATTGTTTGTGTTACAACCCTATCAAAATTCCCCAACCAATAGAATGCCGGCTGTAGTGTTGACCAATGAAACGATACTTCAGCATGTCTGACTTTGCCTAAAGGACCCACAAGTTAAGCTAATATTTGTTATCTTTTACTTTCGTTCCTCACATCTTCATAGTATGTATAGCTTCCCTTTTTTGTCCTCTTCAGTTTACTTTCCTGGACATGAGAAACAAATCTATTGCAAGTGCATACCCCCAGTCTATCTATTTTAATGTTAAATACAATGCAATGAGCTGCATTTGAGTTTTCAGTGAAACAGGATTAGGAAGCAGAGGCGGAGAGCCTCAAGCGGATGGACACTACAGGCCACACGCGGGAGAAAGACACTTAAAGACTGTTGAGTAAAGAGACATTTTCCCACATCACAACTTTTTGTAAATACACCTTTTTAAAACACACCAAGGAACAGGCTGGTGGGGAAGTCAATGAGAGACGCTGGAGCTGCTCGGAGCACGCGAGCAGGCTGTCGCTTGCGATGACCGACACTTGCAGGCCCGGCTCCAGAACGCAAAATGGAGGGGTGAGTCAGTTTAACACAGCACAACTCCTCGTAGGTAGGAAATATATTTAATGTTATGAGCTAGTTTAGCCTTTAATAGCTGTGTTTCTTTTTAGCTCCTGAATGTGCTGCATTTCCGTAGCTAAACTTGCTCTCTGACCTTCCTGTGGAGGTCGATGATTATACACATTTGTTGAATCTAAAGTGCCATACTACCTCCATCTTTAATCTTCAGCCATGTCATCTCTTACAATCTCTACATTTGATGCAGCCTTTATCAGTGGTTAGTGTATCTAGTCAGTGTGTGTCATTGAGTCCTCCATGACTTCTGCATATCCCAGTGTGTCCATATGACAGAGGCCCAACAGACCAGACATTTGACTTAATTTCCTCTCTCTCTGCTCACCCACTCCTCCTCGTGCCACTCCTCCTTCTATTGCTTTCCGGGTCAGTTGGCTAGACAGACAATTAGGCCATCACTATCACCTGAGGAGCATTGGCACAGTTTGTGTGTGTGTACTGTATGTATGTATGTGTCATTGTCAGTGTAGTCTCGCTTTGTCAGACCTGCCTCCAAAGCGCGCTGAAGGAGGGTCTGGCTACTCCACTCAGCATTCGGGGATCAGAGGAAAACGTGCTCTGGTTTAATGGCTTTTCTTTAAACCAATCAGAACCGCTGCAAAAGTTGTGCGAGCGAAAACTCAGATTGGACAGATAGTCTAGCTAGCTGTCTCAATTTAACATGTACAGATCTAAGGAGCAGTCAACCATAGTTCTCATAAATCAACCAAATTTAAAGTTCCAACACAAAGAAGGATATAGACTATTGTCAGTGTGACCAACTGAGGCAGTACAAGAACACTAGGGGATATTATTCTTCAGGCTTCCATAGTATTGTAATAGAGCAGATCTGAGCTAAAGCTATCTCTAAGCATGTAGCTCTTTTTGGACATGAAAGGCCTGATGGCATCGATATTAATGGACGCATGCCCTTTTGATATCGTTGCATTGTGGTGGTTTAGTACACAGGCAAACACACATTTAAACAGCAAGACATATAAACTTAGCACAAAAAGTAAGGACATTTGTGTAGATTATTTCTCTGTGGTAACAATGCTTTTTGGCAATAAATATACCATTGGAAAGCCTGTTTAGTTCCCTTTTTAGCCCCCATTTGTAAGGAACATGCATTTGTGGGATGAGCAGCAGCGCTGAGTATGTGGGTTGCGCCCATTAAAAATCTGCCAAATCTTCTCTGCCAATGCCAAACAGCTTATTCTGCCATTGACTTGTTTGGTGGATTGGATGATTGAAGTTTGAAGAAACAAGACATATTGGCAATTTAACAATTTATTCATTTCACAAACAGGAGCCTCAGTAGCGTGTGGAAGAACCATGCACAGCCACAACAGCCTGGCACCTCCTCCTCATGCTGGTCACCAGCCTGGTCACACACTGCTGTGGGATGGCATCCCATTCTTCAACCAGCATTTGTCGCAAGTCAGCCAACGTGGTTGTGTTGGTCACTCTGGCACGAACAGCACTCCCAAGCTGATCCCACAAGTGTTCAATGGGGTTGAGGTCAGGACTGCTGGCAGGCCATTCCATCCTCTCCACTCCCACATTCTGGAGGTAGTCTCTGATAAACCCCAACCTGTGGGGGCGAGCATTGTCATCTTGGAGAATAGAGTTCGTTCCCAGACTGTGGAGTTATGGGATTGCCACTGGTTGTAGAATCTCATCTCTATATCTCTCTGCATTGAGATTGCATCCAATGATGACAAGCCTATCGGTGCAGCATCAGCATAGCGTTCTCCGCGTCTTCTCCACACTTTGACCCTACAATCCAACTGTCGTAGGCAGAATCATCCAATCCACCAAACGATTCAATGGCAGAAAAAGCTGTTTGGCATTGGCAGAGAAGATTTGGCAAATTTTTCATGGGCGCAACCCACATAGTCAGCGCTGCTGCTCATCCCACAAATGCATGTTCCTTACAAATGGGGCACCATTTGAAAGGGAACTAAACAGGCTTTCCAACGGTATAAGATGTATTGCCAAAAAGCATCGTTACCACAGAGAAATAATCTACCAAACACAAATTTCCTTACTTTTTGTGCTAAGTTTAATTCCCCTCACAGCCAGTCTTCCTTTCTTTTCTTTTCCCCTCCACTACTCTCAGCAGTCAGTTTAGAAAAGCAAAGCTCATGTCATCTGTAAGTATGGAGAAATGGCAATAGCAGGGACAGCAATGAAAATAGTACATTTTGGAAAAGGATCACCTCCTCCATCCTTCTTGCTGAAACAAGTCATTCAGGCAAACAAACGAGCGAGATAGAATATGAGCGATGTGAGAGGGAGGATTGATGGGGGTTAGTGATAGAATTTACACTCCTGGTTGAATTGACAATTATCCGCTAGGTGAAATTGGAATAGTGTTGTAGAAGTGGTGGGGACCTTTTTTGCAGTGAAACCAAGATGCAAATATTGGGATAATTTACATGCACGCTTGATACCCTCTCTGCCTCATATATTCAAGGATTTAATAGCCTACTTTCTCGCAAATTTTCTCAAACGGAGGAAGAAAGGCGTCGAGGGGAAAGAAAGGAAGAGACAGATGCAGAAAAGAGCTAGGAGCAAATTCAGCCCTTAATTTGCAATCCATAAGCAAATTATGGGTACCCAATTTCTTTCCTCCTGCCAGTAGCAGGTGATGATGTTTGTTTTGGCTGCGTTGCATTTCCTTTCTGCAATCTATAAGGTGGTCAAATACCAAAGCCACCTTTCTGACCTTGGGCAAAAAGACACAGGGGGTTGGAAAGGAAACTGAGAGAGAAGAGGAAGCAAACAAGAATGAGAATAACAAGAAACTCATCCATGAACACAGTTATCAGTAGGAAAGGCTATTCATTCTCGGAACAATATTGGAAACTCTTGATATGTCAGCTGAAAACATTGCTCTGCAACTACAATGAACCTTAAGGTATTACATCTTTGGATACCCTTTTTTTGAGTAACCTGTCATACTTCTGATGCTGTTGTTTCAATTTGTTTTTGAAAATGCAATGGCAGCCCTATAGTAATGGGAACTATAGCTTACATAAACGATAGCTATGACATCTTTTCCCTGTTTTATTTGCAGATGATAACAATCATATAGCTTCACACAATGATGTTGTATTACTAATAGTGTGTAAATGAGGAATTGTATGCTGTTTTCAAATGATTTTAGATAAAGAAATGGTCATAAATGGAATGGAAATTCTCCAAGTACCGCAAACTAAATCCTTAGGAATTAATATAGGTTAAAGGTTAAATTGAAAAAACATATTGATCATGTATGCAAGAGGTCATGAAGATGTCGTACATACATTTTCTTTATTAGATATAGAGGTCCACTACTATGGAATTCATTGAATGGGTCAATAAAACCTTAACTTCCTTGCCAGCCGTTAGGTCACAGTTAAAGTAGTTTCTCATTTAATCTTAAACCTTATGTTTGGATAATTCTGTTGATTGTCTTTGTCTTACTCAATGGTTTGTATTTGTTTGCCTTGTCTTTTTACTTGCTTTATTTTTTTTAAATGTATATATTTAGTGTGTTATGTTTCCTTGTTTGTTGAATTGCTTGTTTTAGTTTTGATCTTTTCTTTAAGGGGAGGATTCTGAATAGCATTATAGGCTTCTTTCCTCTCCACTGAAATTGCTTAAACATCTATTGTGTGTACTTTATATCTTTGTGCAACAAACTAAACTGAAGTAGCCAGGATATAAATACAGCTATTAAAGTACAGAGGGTTTTTTCACAAAAGTAACATTTTAAATCCAGGATATCAGAAAAAGCTAGGCCTGACCTAGTCTAATCAGTGCATCCTGGCTTTATGTGTTTCACATTGTCCAAGCCAGCCTGAGGAGGTGTGACTAGGTCGAGCCAAGTAATTCAGATTAAAGCACACTTATGGCTTTCTTTAAGAGACCACGAGATCGATCACACAATTGCTGATGCTGAAATGTATAAGACTATACATTATAAGCTCCGTGTACTTTACACCCAGTGAGCAACACCTACTAATGGAAGATTACAAGGAAGCAAAGCTTATTATATGTAAAAAAAGAAAACACGGTCGCTGCATTAAAACAGCAAGAAAAAGCGTGGCAGACAATAGACAGTCTGAATGCGTTAATTGCCTTAAAATGTAAATTTACTAACCACTGATCTTAACTGAAACAGCCTTAATTATAGCATTCATGGAGTTACTTGTCATTTACGAGAACTAATTTACAATGCTGGAATACGACCAGGTGTCCTTTCCCTGTTTCATGAATGTACAGTACACTATATAGTTACTGGTCCAGTGTACTGGGACTATATTTTGGGAGGATTGTACAATTAGAAAACCTAATAACCACAAATGCCAAATAAAATACACATGGAAGAGTACCTTTGCAACATTTCTAATTATCTCAGCAACAGCAATACTATATTCATTGAATAAATATAAAAATAATGGTCACAGTGTTAAAATAATAACATTACCTGAATGGCAATATGTACCTGTGGTATTTTAATGCAGGCTAATGCAAATAAGGCAAAATACATTGAGGTGACTTCTGACCAAATGGATAAGCCTCTCTGTTAGCCTGGTTTGCAGAAGGCTAGCTGCACAGCATAAATCTCTATCGTAACCTATGTGCCACTGCTTTCATGGAACTGAGTCACGGCTAAATTCAGCCAGGATAACTGGAAAATCACTGATGAATCGGCTCTCTAGGTTTTGTGAAATAGCCCTCTGAAGGTGCAACACTAAGCTCTGTCCTCCCACAAACCACCGCTGTCCATACTAGCTCTTAGTTTTTTCACTATGCCTGCTGTACTCTGTTTAAACTCACACTTGTACCTAGTTCACATCATACCTGCAATTTCCAAACACATCAGTTTCAAAAACACTCGGGTGGTGGGATAGCTGACCCTCCTGACTTGAAATTGCAGTGTGATCTGAAGAAGGTTAGATGGATACACAGGTTGCAAATTAACATAATAAACTGTGGCAAAGAACTGTTTTTTTTTTTTACCATATAGGCTTTACATGGATTTTAAAAGTGATGAAAGAGAGAGGACAATTCCTTCAAGGCCTGTATACCTCTGCCTTTCTGACATGCATGCATGCACCCACGCATCCACAAATACACTTCTTTAAGCAAGATCGGTAGTAATTTATACAATGTGTGTGTGTGTGTGTGTGTGTGTGTGTGTGTAGTATAGAAATCACCCCAAAGCACATACATGAACACAAACAATAATATTGTAACATGGAGTAAGCAGTTTTCCAAAATATTGTTATTGCTGACAAATTTACTAATTAAAATGAATAAAGACCCATCACTGAGTAATGTGGTTCCTACATGTTTTTTTGTATGTGAGCAAAATCACAGGAGCAATTAATCTTTAGTTTAGAGTTGGCCTTGACATGGAGGTGAAAGACGGTAAAAACTTACCTGAGGTTAACAGTGTTACAATATTGTTTAAAGGAGGACTCCAACAATGTTGAACTTTTTGCACGAAGCAGCAAAAATATCTAGCAGTAAATCATCTCCATAATATTTGCAACGTTTTTATGCCAACAGATTGTAGAAGAACTATGCGGCTAGCCTGTCTGGCTAAATCAGCGCTGGGGTAACAATTTTTTACTGTAGACTGTGTTATTTTGTTGATGCTAACATAGAGATAATGCATGCGTGTGTGACAAGTGCTTTCAGGAATAAAAAAAGGAATAAACAAGTCTATTGTTACAAACACGTCTTCACACATATTTTATAAAAAAATCATTACAAGCATTGCCCCATAACAGGAGGAAATCAGTCCATCTCTAGCATTTAATGTCATTTACAATGTAACAAAATTTAACATTTATTGTTGACCTACATTTCTGACAAAGTATCCATCAATTCACTAAGACCAGGCCCACCCATCTTATCTAAAGCTTCCTCCCAAAAGCTTTTGCCTTACTTATCCAGCCTACTCAAGATTCTCTGTAAAACCCCAAAATCTTTGGACTCCTCACCATCTAATGAAACTGTAAGTCTTACTACTGTCACTATTTATTTACATGAATATATTTCCTACTTTTTTCTTCCTAGTCTGAAATATCTTAAAAGTCCAGAGAAATTATAGTGTAGCATGACACAACACACTTGCAGAACATTTCTCTTGCATGCAATCCTTTCCATTTAGCTTAATGTCCTCACACTGGGCCAATCCAGTTACTGTCAGTAATCAGTCACCGTGTAGCTGTACCACCATTGGTCTTACTGCTAAAATGTACCTTGAGCAAAGTGTACATACAGTGTAGTATACAGTCACGCTCTCCCTCACAGCTGTTGCCTGGCTCTGACTCATGAAAAAAACACGATTAAAATAAAAGATACTGCATAAACTCCGCTACTGTGTTTATTTAAATATAGGTAAACCATATAGGCCTAATAGATTGCAATGTAAGCCTGTATATTACTATTAGGACTATAGCATACATATGTCAAGGATGTATAAATAAACTTGCTGATTTCCGATTTACCACGGCAACACTGTCCACTGCATCAGTGATCTCTTTCCATTCCGCTTACTTTCTACAGCCTTTAATAACAGCTTTCAGACTGCCAAATCTACAAACGTTAGTGCAAATGAACCTGAGATATCAGGGTTTCAATCTCCATCTCTGAAAAGTGCTGCTTCTTAGCCGGATTACGTCTCGCCATGTCGTAAATTGTAGGGGCGAGGCCTCAAAACCCAGAATATATTGGGGCGTGATATTTAAACTACGGTCGTTTCCAGCCGCTGCATTTATCATTGTACGACCATTCTTACACTCTGATTGGTGTGGTACGAACGTTTCATTAATCACACGTGAAGCCTGTCGTAAGAGGATTTCTGCGCTCATATCTGCGCTGGTTTCTACGTTAGGTTGATGAATGAGGGCCTTTATTCCAACAGGTGATGCAATTGAATAAGTTGTACAAAACCAGGGTGTCTATCTTTGCTATTATCTGTTCAATATGACACTGGCACAGCACTCGGGCTGTGAATATTTTGGTATCTTACGATTAGATTCAATGCCGATTCTTGGGGTCATGATTCGATTAAAAATCGATTTTCTATTTTCCTTCCAACAATGCTCATTAAAGATGTATAAAACAGAAAATCACAAGTTACCAAAAAAAAAAAAACTAAATGAGAATCTAAGACATAAAACAGTGTAAGTTAAAATATAGGGATAAACATACAATAACTAAACTCTACTCTAGTCCGCTGTACGTTTTTAATAAGTCCATTACTTTACCATGACAAATCAGTCTATTAGGCAATATCTAGGTTATTTTGTAGGGGGAAAAAAAATCTATTCCTGGAAGTTGCAAATCCATTCAGAATCTCAGAAGATAGGAATCGCGATTCTTACATGAATCGTTTTTTTCCCAACACCCTACACAGCACGGCCCTTCCCTTTCCTTCCTCTGCTTTTGTGGCCAAGGTGTTGGAGCCCATATATAACAGCCCTGCTGTCAAAATGAAAGTCAGGTACTGCCACATACTGTATTGTAATCATTCTTTTTAGCAATTTTCTAGCTCACTGTGGCCAAATACAAATATAATGCATTCTGTTCATGTCATAAAGCTTTTATTTCTACCTATATCATTCCTGTGTAATAATTCTCTGTATGCAAGTCTTGTAAACTGAAAGTCAAGCATTGCTGGCCTTTAGAAAAAAAATCTCTTTAGATGTCTTTAATCCTTACAAACCCAAGGATATAGGGCACAATACTGTCATGTAGGCTTTACATTGGCTTTGAAGAGGCTTAACGCTTCCTGCTCACCTTAGGGTTTGCCATTTGGCACTCTCTTTTGTCAGCTTTATTCATGTGAGACTGGCCAGAGGTGTAGACTAAATGCCTATATGTACTACTCTTGTGATGAGATAATCGTGTGTTTGGTATCTTTGGCTCGGAACTGTGCTTTTAAAAATGTTTGTAGTAGGTTATTTATCCATTTAACAAATGGGGTAGTACTCAGGTAAATAGTATTCTTAACCTCAAAAATAACTTAGAGGTTGTATTGAGGTGGAAGCTGTAAGGATTCTTGTTTAGATTTTACAAAAAGTAAAGGGCCACTGTTCATCTCCTGCATCAACTCTAAAATAGTGTTTATGACCAGAACCAAAGATATAAGTCAGACACATAGCTGGAACAGAGTCCTCTGCTGTTGGCTGAAAGTACTACAGGTTACTGTAGACCATACCATGCAGGTTGTGACAATGTAACAGGCACTAAGATATGCTGAATAGTCCTTTACCCAACAGCTAATATGCTAAGTGTGAGAAAAAATTATAATGGGTCCTGCAACTGGTAGTGCTTACACAAAATGGCCATTTGTAGTTGGTTTATGTGATCAGAACAGAAAGACATTGGTTAATAAATTAGACATCTTCTTTACAGTAGGTGCTTTTGGCAAGTCCATGAATGTTGAAGTCAAGACTGTGACAAGGATCAATAAGAACTGGTGTCAACCAGCATGTTGATTAAGGTTTAAGTATGTATCTCTCCCACTGTACCTCCCCATGTAAAAGGATAATTGCTAGACATGGTGGGGGTATGTAGCAGACCAGGGATGAGCACTGACTGATCATAGAAAGGGTCACCAATCAATCTATTGCCATTCATTTTAGAATTATGGTACAGACAAAGAGACAGAATTATTTCTATGCCAGAAGAGTGAGAGAAAATTCAATATCTCAGAGACCGGGAGGCTGTGAGAGAGGCGGAGAGAGTGAAGTAGTGAAACATGTTCCCACAGGTTTATTCTTTAAGAACAGGTTCTTGGACAGTTTCTAAAGGTTACAAGAAATCCTTAAAAGATACAGCAGAATGAAAGTATGAATATATCGTTCTCACACAATTGAGTAAGTCATCAGCTTTGCTTTTGCATGGCTACCAAGAAATTAAAGTAATTCCCTGACATTTTCAAGGCATCATCTTCTTTTTGAGTGACCATAGGATGCAAACGGCAGTAGGATGAAAACCAGTAAAATGGAGAAAAAAGACTGGGACGACTCAGCTATCTAACTCACATAAGCGTTTTAAGAGTATGGGTCACTGAGGTAGGGAGATAAGATCACAATTCCTCTGCCATGCATTTCTTTCACCTTTTGTTGTGGCGATGTACCACAAGATTGAGGTAAAAGGGACTTCAAAGTCAGCTTCCCTGGATTTAACTTAAAACTAGAGTGAGAGCACATGTGTTTAAATCAATTTGCAAATGTTGTCAGCTGCCAGTACGCCCACAAACTTGAAAACCTAATGCAAAGCAATTCAGTACGTTAGAAATATGAATCCACTGGAGAAACAAAACCTCTCCTGAAATAAGGTAACGTCATGACTTTACCTCTGTACTACTGTGTACATTTCTTATTTATTATTTATTATTATTATATCTTTGTTATCCTATACAAAGAGATGATTCTTGCAATTATAAAATAATTAATTT
The DNA here is from genome assembly GCA_023566125.1 of Zingel zingel. Taxonomy (NCBI): domain Eukaryota; kingdom Metazoa; phylum Chordata; class Actinopteri; order Perciformes; family Percidae; genus Zingel; species Zingel zingel. The sequence continues at coordinate 19,084,048 of CM042314.1, read as the reverse complement.
AAAGTTTCAAAAGATTTCAGGGACATTTTCTTTGTGTTAACTCTTTCTCCCTTAGCTTCTGAACATATTTAATGTTCAGTTTTGTTCAGCTACACATTGCCATGACTCATGACAGTCATCATTTCTTTTGTGTGCATCACTATCACAGCAGCTCATTCCTGGCTGTAGATATGGTAATTGTGTTGCTGTTTCTGTCTTTATGGCATCTTGTCTTCTGTCTGTAAATTAACCTGTACTTATTTCTTGCTGTTTCCTGGTGCTCTGGTATCAAAACAACTCTCCAAAGGACTACAGTTGAAAATGAGCCGGCTGGCTAACACTGGCACATTTATAGAAATGTTGATTAATGTGCCTTGTCGTTATAAATAAATAAAAATAATAAATGGCTGAGACAGCAAAGGATATTTGTTCCAGTCTATAGTTACACATTTTGTCCAACAGTATTTTAAATCTAACTTCCTGTGCCTCTTAAACAGTGTTATCAACAGCCATTTGAGCTATTCATCAACATAGTAGCCCTTTCTTTCTCTTTTAGGTCTTTATAACAACCTTGTCTTATAACCATCATGAGATAGAGTAATGGCTCTGGTCAGTGGAAGAGGAGAGGAAGAATAGTGGATTGAGAGAGGGGGTAGATAGTGAGAGCACGATAGGGAGATGGAGGATGGATAGAGGGTGCAGGACTGTGTGGCTGAGGAACATGAAAGTGAAATTTTGCCGCCTGCAGCTGGGCCTGCAGCTGGGCCAGCCTGCTAATAACAGCGTGCCACAATGTCGAGCAATGACTGAAGTGTGCTTCAATCTGTGTGTCCCGGTCTCCCCTGTGTTCATCATTACCTACATATTGCAGGGACGTGCTTTCTTTGCTTTACAGTAATTATGCCTTTTTGATCAGGTCTGTGTTAAGCAAATAATTTTTAATGGACCATACATTATAATATAATATAAACAACATAATAATGTGGATGTGCCTCTTCATATAAACAGGGCCAGGCCAGGGCTGAGCTATCATTTTCTTGGTTGCGGTTGATCCGGCTAGCCAAATTTTCTTCTGTCTCCCAAGTAGGTGTAATTTAGAGTCATCATTAAGTAACAAAACAATCAGGTCAGTAGGAATTCAACATCCTATCACATCAGATATTATTGATGTTGTTTTATTCCAGAACTCATGCACCTGTTCACACTCCCAGACCATGTGCAGGAAAGTTCCAGTTTGTTCAAGTTGACAGAACGTGCAATAGGGAGTTGGAATGACTTTAGAGACGTATCTCTTCTGAGGAGTCCAGTATGTCCTATGACATATGTTGAAGTGGATATACTGGTGGTTTGGGTTCTTGGAACAGTGGAAAATGTTGTCCCAAACTGTCTCCCAATTAATTGCGTTCCCTTCAGGGCTCAGCTCTCACTCCCATTTCTTTACTATTGGGAGTTATCCTATGGATACTTGCATCAGTTTAGCATAAATCCTGGACACTAATCCTCTCACCGGAGAATCAACAAACCATTTAATGACTGGGTGCGCCTCAAGACTGTTTCCCCATGGTACTCCATAACATTTTAGGGCTGATCTTAAGCGAAGATAAAGGTAGAAAGATGTCCTGGGGAAAACTAGTGCTGAGGTCTTCAAAACTCAACATACCTTTCATTGAATAGCTGGTCTAGAGTATAAATACCTCTGTCACTCCACTGGTTATAAACAAAAGGTTTGATACCAGACATTAAGTGTGTGTTGTGCTAAATTGGGGTGTTCAAATGCCACTTATTGGTGTAGCGTAGTTGCTCCTCCACCTGTTTAAAGTTGGTCAATGTGTTGGTGATAATAGGGCCATAGGCTAGCATACACTTTTTTGGACACATACCTGCAAAGTCAAGGTCTTGCAGTCTTAGACTTCTAGTGAGGTTTTGCTCTATTTCTCTCCATGGGACTGTAGATGAGGGGTCCATCCACACTCTGAGGGACCATAGCTGAAAGGCTCTGTGATACACTTTAAGGTTGGGGAGGGCCAGGCCTCCCGTGTTTGTGGTACGTTGCAGGGTAGAGTATTTTAGCCTAGGTTGTTTATTGTTCCAAATATACTGCCGAATTAAGGTATCAAGTTTCTTCCAGAAATGTATTGGTGGGGGTAAGGGGATCATTTTACTTTTTTCACACGAGGAACTATGTTCATTTTAACAACAGCAATCCTGGACCGTAGTGATGCCGGCAGCGCAGACCAATTGGCCAGATCCCTTTGAACACGACTTAATATAGTTTCTAGAGCTCTGGGCATTAGCTGCAGCAGGTCGGTGCTGCTAGCTCCGATTCGGCTCATTTTTTTTGCTATCGACAGTACTCCCATACGTATAGCGATCAAGATTAACGTAAAAATTGCCCAGAGTTCTCCTTTAACTGAAAGGATTGAAAGCTCAGCCAGCTTCAAAATTTACATGCATACATATCTTGAGTACCCTACTGGAATTTGCTGGTAAATTTTGAGCAAAGTGTGAACTGTTAGCTCTGAGCAAAGTGTGGTAAAAACATAAAAAATAAAATAAATCCCCTAACCCGCCGACCCCAAGCCCTCTCAGTAAGATACGTGGCCACATCAAACGCAACACGTGTAAACTCCAGCCCACAATTACCCCTCCTGTTTAAATATACAGGTACTTTGAAACAGGTCTGATAAACTTATTTTGCTAAATATGAACAGTGTTACAAAAACTAGGGCTGTCAGCATTAACGTGTTAATCGCAATGCGATTAAAGGCCGAGCATAACACGTAACATTTTTTTAATCGCATGCCGCCATTTATTAATTTATTTTCACTTCACTCGGCTTTGCGTCGTGCCTAACAGGCTACTATTTTGACCCTGTGCCGCACTTTGCCATACTTCCTCGTAACACATCCTGCTGCTTCTGGCTGCAGGCATGATGGAGAAAAATTGCAGCAATACAACTTTGAATGGCGCTTTTTATTTTCCAAAACTCCCGGATAGGTCGAAAGCCATATGCACATTGTGTAAAGCCGAATTAAAATATCACCGAAGCATGTCAAGCTTGAGCTACCACGCACGAGCTAAGCATAGTAGTACAGTTAACGTGACTCAGGTTGATGCTAGCAGGCTCAGGCAAAGCACTATTTTGGAGAGTGCTACTAGTTGCCGACCTGCGGATGAAACCAAATCCCAAAAAATGACTACCGCTCTTGCAAAATAGGTGGCAACTAACTGCAGACCTGTCAGCATCGTAGAAGACTCGGGTCTTAAGACGGTTGGCATGTTCTGACCTGTCTTATACATTGTCGTCGAGCGGGGGCAGTAATAGTTTCACGCATACACAGCCTGTACGACATGGAGAAAGCAGCCCAACTGGAACTGCTGCAAAGTGCAAACGCTGTCTCATTAACCGGTGATCACTGGATGCCAGTGAGTAATCAAAATTATTTAGGAGTTACTGCACACAATATTGACTCTAGATTCAAATGTGTAACTAGATTCACACATTTTCTTTTGTTTACAGTAAATAAATAAATAAATAATAAACAAATACAAATCTTAAAGTCAAGTTCATAAAGTCACTTTCTTTGCATTCATTTGATTCCCAATCAAGATACACTGATAAGAATTGCTTTCCATTGTTAATATGTACTTAAAAAAAGTTCTGAAATGCAAAATAATATAATTTTAATCATGTGATAAAACATGCGATTAATTGCGATTAACTATATAAATTCAGCAATTAATTCCATTAGCCCTCCCTTTATTGTGTTGTAAACCACTGATTCAAGCACACTTAGTTGCTTTTCCAAGACCTGAGCGATCAAGTCCTCCATGTTTGGGCTTGCGCTAGCATCGGTTGCTATGTTAGCCACCACTCTATTAGCCGCCGTCATGTTAGCAGATTTTGTGTCCGAGTATGTAGCTTAGACAACAACGGGACCTGTTTTCTCACACTTGCAAGCAATTCACACGAGTCACTGTGATCAGTTTAAGAACCCTGATTTGTTTGACATTTTATGCCTTTATTGCACCAGCAGAGTGATGCAACAAAGATCCCCATCCATTCTCAAACTGAGGACGTTGCGGTTCATGGTCAACGTATTAACCCCTAAGCCATGGGGGTGAAACAGTTATAGAAAATGCATGGCAGCAAAGATGTTACACTATATCCTTCATACAAATAAAACCTTTTAAAATGTTAAATTTCTGGATCCTCATGTCATGATTTGACATGTGATCATCTTTATTGCTGTTGCTGCATAGTGTCTTGTAAGGTCATATGCGTTGGGCAGCACATGGTTCAGGGATTCAAATCAATTAAGGCGGTGCCTTAGGCAAGCTTGGAAAATATTTCAGGATTTGGTCTTGAGTGCTGATCTCAAGCTAAGTTCTTCATGGAAACCCTCACAGTAATGCATTCAGTGTTGCAGGGAGTGCACATCTTGAAATAGGTTCATACTGTTTAAGCCTGTTGACATGGACAATAGAAAACTCCCATAAGTTGTATTAGAATTTGTTGGACAATGATATGTACATTGTGAAAATGCCTCAGCATTAGGGACACCCATACTTTCTAAGAATGACTATTTCATGTTAATAACTAAAGAAAGCATGTAGTTACATTGTGCTCTGATGACTTATGGCTTGATATTCCTAGATCAACATAGTTCTTCTATTCAGTGTTGCCTTTGAAGTTAGGCAGTCTTTATTTTCTTTTGTGGCTGATCTAACTTCCAGATTTCAGCATCACTCATAGCAGAACAGTTTCCTGCTGACAGTGTTCTCTAGGCCAACAGTTTTGTTTTTCAGTACCATAGAGACATTTTACTATTGTTTTTGAAGGTTAAAACTTTATATTGCTAGTTTCTAAAACTGGATGATCTCATTTCCATCAACATCACAGAGAACAGTTTCCAGCTGTGATTACATTACACAGAGAAATTAATGGCATATTAGTAGCAAAGAGTGAGTGCACAGACAGAAAGGTGAAATAGCGGGCTATCCAAAATTAATCAGTACACACTAGTATGTTGTCTAAGTTCACTAAACTTTGGACATAAAGTCTGATTCCAAGATAGCGGTCTTTCTTCATGTGAAAATATGTATTCTGTATTCAAGATAAGAATCTAAAATTCAGTGTCCTGTAAAAAATATAGTGAAAGTGAACTATAATGTTGAGCATTGTTTTAGCAATTTTCTGCTCACCACATATTGCCATTGCAATTTGCAGTATAATGCTGGAAAAATGCTAACTGGAGGAGGTAAGCACAACACATAGCTCCAATAATGTGATATGATAGGAGAGAGGGTAAACAAGGTTGTGTCAATATTGTTTTGCATGTATGATAAAATGTGGATTTTCTGTGCATGCTGTTCTTAATAGTTAGATTTCAGATAAAAAAGTGTATGTTATCTCTATAGGTTCTGTTTGTGCAGTGAGCTGCTTTAATGTGATAATGGTCTTTAGATGGAATAGTGTTAGACAACAGACCCAATGATTGCAATAGAGATACAATATGTTATACCATGCCTAATAACAGCTGAACAGTTCCCTGATATCTAAGTGTATGTATCATTAAAATATTTCTGGAAGGTAATTTAAGAATAAAGGAAAGTGTATTTTACAAAATAGTATGTCAAAATCATGTAAACTTATCACAAAAAGTAAGGAAATTTGTGTTTGGTAGATAATTTCCTCGTGGTAACAATGCTTTTTGGCAATACATCTTATACCGTTGGAAAGCCTGTTTAGTTCCCTTTCAAATGGTGCCCCATTTGTAAGGATGAGCAGCAGCGCTGAGTATGTGGGTTGTGGCCATGAAAAATTTGCCAAATCTTCTCTGCCAATGCCAAACAGCTTATTCTGCCATTGACTTGTTTGGTGGATTGGATGATTGAAGTTTGAAGAAACAAGACATATTGGCAATTTAACAATTTATTCATTTCACAAACAGGAGCCTCAGTAGCGTGTGGAAGAACCATACACAGCCACAACAGCCTGGCACCTCCTCCTCATGCTGGTCACCAGCCTGGTCACACACTGCTGTGGGATGGCATCCCATTCTTCAACCAGCATTTGTCGCAAGTCAGCCAACGTGGTTGTGTTGGTCACTCTGGCACGAACAGCACGCCCAAGCTGATCCCACAAGTGTTCAATGGGGTTGAAATCAGGACTGCTGGCAGGCCATTCCATCCTCTCCACTCCCACATTCTGGAGGTAGTCTCTGATAAACCCCAACCTGTGGGGGCGAGCATTGTCATCTTGGAGGATAGAGTTCGTTCCCAGACTGTGGAGTTATGGGATTGCCACTGGTTGTAGAATCTCATCTCTATATCTCTCTGCATTGAGATTGCATCCAATGATGACAAGCCTCGTTTTTCCAGTGAGGGACCCCACACCATCACACTGCCTCCACCAAAAGGTGTTACTCTATCGGTGCAGCAATCAGCATAGTGTTCTCCGCGTCTTCTCCACACTTACGCAGTTGGACCCTACGATCCAACTGCTGTAGGCAGAATCAGCCAATCCACCAAACACCAAACGATTCAATGGCAGAAAATGCTGTTTGGCATTGGCAGAGAAGATTTGGCAAATTTTTCATGGGCGCAACCCACACAGTCAGCGCTGCTGCTCATCCCACAAATGCATGTTCCTTACAAATGGGGCACCATTTGAAAGGGAACTAAACAGGCTTTCCAATGGTATACGATTTATTGCCAAAAAGCATTGTTACCACAGAGAAATTATCTACCAAACACAAATTTCCTTACTTTCTGTGCTAAATTTAGAAAAGTAGGGCTTAATAAGTCTATAGTTATTATTTTCAAACAATTAAGTAATTATTTAGTCTCTAGATCAAAAAAGACAAATGAAGGGCACCCGGATAGCTCAGTTGGTAGAGCGGGCGCCCATATATAGCGTTTACTCCTCGACGTAGCGGGCCTGGGTTCGACTCGACCTTTGCTTTGTGTCATTCCCACTCTCTCACCCCTTTCATTTATTCAGCTGTCCTGTCAATAAAGGCCTCCAATGCCCAAAAAATAATCTTAAAATAAAAGACAAATGCTCATCACAAGTCATCAGAGCCCAGAGTGAAATCTTTAAAGTACTTAATGTGTTGGCCCAAAAGCTGCAAACCCCGAAGTTATACATTTAATTGTTTGACAGTAACATATTTATGTAAGCGATAACACCCGACAAGTTGTACTTTCCCAGATTGTAATGGATGACGCAGGAGCTAAGGTTGGCCTTGGAGGGTTTTATCTCACTTGATGAAAAATTTGATTTGATGACAGACATTGATGAGAAACATTTTTTTCCTCATAAGAAATTTTGATAATGCATTTTTGTTTTAAACATAATATAGTGTGAGAGAATTCCTGATGTTTGCATTGCTAGGCAACATCTTGTTAAACAGGAAGGGTTTTTTAAATGGATAGAAACATTAACGGATTGCTCTCAGATTTTTAATATGCCCAACCTAGAATATCGTTGCATCATGCTACACAATATTATTGTGGGTACAGTTTTTCCAGCGTGGATAATGTTGCGTAATGGTCTCTCCTTCATGCACAGGCTGCTTCTCTCCCTCTGTCACAGACACAGAGACACGTTAGCTCTGTATTGCCCTTTAACACACTTGACTTTCCAGGTTGCCCATCTGTACCCATCAGTCTGTACGCCAATCTATCCCATTCTTGTGAACGTGATATCTCCAGACCCCCTGGAGGGAATTTCTTCAAATTCGGCATAAACATCCACTTGGACTCAAGGATGAACTGGTTAGAAAAAAATTCAGTGGTCATGGTATAAAACGGCTAGACAAGAAAATGCTCACATACTCTATGATGCTATTATCTTACTAGGCTTCTTTATGTTTACTCAACAATTAATACTGACTACTAATTTTAGCACTGATGGATACGATTTTTTCCCCCCACAAATATCTTATATATCTTACACGACTTACAGGATATCATTTTTAGTTTTAGGGGTTCTTCAACTCCCACTGGGGTCACTCATGCTAAAAAAGATTCACACTCATGAAAGTAAGCGGCTTAGCATAAAAACATCTACCAAATATCACATGTTAATGGCCTATATTACCATATTTCAGCTCCACTGAGTTAACACAGCTCCCCATGTGGTTTTTCTGAATGTGGTTTTAAATTTCCACCCTCAGTGGATGGCTACTGGGATATTTTTTGCAAAAGCTTCCTCCTGCCAAATTCTCTATTACACAATAATAGAAGCTGATCCGTTCCTTGAATACAGTAAAGTTGAATGTTAGTGGTTAAATCTCTCTCTGACATTGTGTGCATGCATTGAATAGATCTCTGACAGTACCTGATGGACATTTAGTTTGATAGAGAGCAGACAATCGTTATGTGCTAGTAACCCCACAGGCACAGCAAGTCACTGATGCTGTTCATGTATGTTTTCATTCCCACTGGGGACCATTTGTAAAATGAATGCTCTTATGGAGTTATAAGTCACTTTAAAGGAATGAAATATAGCACTCCTGACTTCAGCAGCAACCACAGTGGAATGTTCCAATGCTTTGGGCTGTCGCAGTCTGATTAAAAAAAAAAAAAGTTCCACTTTTCAACACTTCTTAGTTTTAACACTATATTGGATATGTCTCATGCTGAAAAAGACAGCGTATCTATACTGTGTATGTCAGTCCTATATCCTACAGCCGAGAGCCAATCCAGTTTAACCATTTTCATGCCCTAACTTTTAGCTAACCTCACAAACTAAAATGTTTTTACCCTTGTGTACGTATAAAATAGGATTTTAGTTCCTGCTACTATAAAGCATAAGGGTGGGAATCACCAGAGGTCTTACGATACGATATCATCACGATATGATATTATTGCGATTTTAAACATATTGCAATATTCTGCTATTTATCACAATTTGTTACCTTTTTTACAATTTCAAATTTTTCCCACTTTCAAAATATGTCCCCAAAAGAAAATTTTGTCAACATCAGTTTTATCTAAAAATATACATTTCTCTGTCTGTTCATCACTGCTGCAAAATGATAGATCGATACTTGGCATCTGTGTATCGATGCAGTATTGCCCTGGAAAACCCCTAATAAAGCATGTCAACATTTTGGCCAGACTTATTACACGTTTCAATTATGTAAGGGAAGTGTTTTTGAGAAGCCTTTTTTTTTTTTAGCTGTCTGGTTGTAGAAAACACAGGCTTAATTGTCATTGCAAGTGCAACTTTTCAAGTCATCATCAGGTCCATAGAGACATTTTCCCTAATAAGTGCCTTGACGAGATCTTCATTATGGAGTGGGGTCACACTTGCAGAGATGGAGCACTCTGAAGAGGGTGCAAATAAATTATTTAAAAGTGGGACGCACTCACTTTTCTTGACTGTAAGCGGGAAACAGGTGTCATTACTGTTCAATTATATAATGTCCTCCTGTTCCCCTTACAATGTTTCAAATGTAACTGTGAGCCTTTGATATAGAATAAGGTGAACTCTCTTTAAATTGATGCTTGCATGTACAGAGACAGCGATACAAGTGTTTGTTTTTTTTGTTTGTTTTTTTAAACTGAGCTACATGTTGTGATTTTTGTCTCAAGTCCATCTTAAAAAAAGAGTTAAGAACAGGGTTTAAGTGCATGTCCATTGCCTGGTATGTCTGCCTTCGTGTATGGGCTGTGGATTGGTTAAGTTTGCTCATACAGTAGATGATTAGCAGTTAGATGATTTTATTTTCACTACCTAACCTAAGGGTTTTGGACAGCCCTTAATATGACAAACACTCCAAGGGAAAATTAATTAATGTGGTAGAGGGGATAGGTAAGGATGTAGAGGCCAGAACAGGAGTGAAGCAAAGTCTGAAATTAACAGTATTTATAGATTTGTACTAGCAGTGAACAATATTATATTATATTTTGCTGTGCTGTACTATTCTAGACACTATACTGGAAATGTTACATTTATAAGGCTTTATGAAAATGGCAGTTGATCTGCTTCAGTTTAGTTTCAGCACCACCCTACTGGACAGCTCCAATGCGGAGCAGATCCTAGCTGTGAGTTTCAGCACCATTACATGTGGACAGCTCCCCAAAAGGCCTTTACAATTTCTGGCAAAGCTGATTATTTTCAACCAAATACAGGGTAGTGAGTGGCCCAATCCCAAAGTCCGGACTCACAGACTCACAGACTTTGGTGCACGTCCTCGCGAAATTCGTAAGGGCTTAGGGTTGTCCCAGTGTCGAATTTCAAAGGGCGTGAGGGTTTGAGGACACACTTACCGAGCCCTTTCCGTGAGTCTGCATCGCTGCAGACTTCACCAAAGGGAATTACCCACAGTTCAATGCGTTGTGACGTTTACCGCGGAGACCATAGGGAAATCCGGAAATTACAAAGGTAAACAACAGCACGACCACGACCACGGAGCACAGACTAACCTGTTGTCCAGCTTGTAAAACGAGTTTGAAAAAATGTGGAATCAGGCAGCCGTCTCCTGTGCCTTGGCCGTGTGGAAAGCAACAAACTTAAAATGAAAATTCCCAAACTGGCAAGTGTCAGCAACATCTTTGTTATTAAACATCGCCAAGGTAACATGTGATCTCATGAAGTGCTGTCCCAATCCCATTTCTACCTATCTGAGCCCATGTGGCCTCACACACTCACTCACTTAGCACCTGAGATCAATTAAGTCTGTGAGTCTTTAGTCCTTAGTCCTCAGGGCTCACTTTGGGATTGGGCCAGTGTTTCCCTCAAACCCTTGACCCCACTGAAAGCTAATATAACCCTATGTATATTATTTATGTTTTACTTTGCAGAATTATTGCTGAGAAAAAACACCCTTCTTTAACTCGATAACAAGTAAAAGGAAAATCAATGGGGAGATAATGTAGGAACAGTCTTGGCCAGTTTCAAGTAGGTTTTTGAGCCAGACAAGATGTCACATACTTGTACTGCAAATGTCCACCATTACATTAATGCCATGGGGAAATATTCCTTTCCTCATCATTTGCACTTGACAGTCCCAACCATTAGATATGCAAGGAGATGGGGGAAATAGAGAGAGTGATTAGAGGGAGAAAAAGAACGGGGGGGAGATAAGATGTGTTCCTGTATAATTGCCCATGAGAACCTCCTCTCAGCACCCTGAATTAATTCATTATTTAGGCCCCAGGCTAGGATCTACCTTTCTCTCAGTATTTTCTCAATCTTTCAATCTCTGCCTGCCACTACCCATCTCCTTCAAGCCCCCACCCCAACCCTCCCAGTTCTCTCCACCCTACCCTTTTAATCACATGGGTTAAGGGGAATAAAGGGTATAAAGGGATTTCATTTTCATGGTTCACTTCAGAAGACTTAATATTAAGTCCAGAGAGTTGATAGAGAGGTGGATATATTACTTATTAAAGACAAGCTAAATGGTGGGGAATGAAGATTCTAGCCAGCTGTTCTAATATGTGAATACTACAAACACCATACACACATAAAGAGGCAGGTTTTAATCACATTTCTAATCTTCACACAGTACACACCCAAACCCCACATATAAAAAAGGATAATGACCAAAAACTTTTACCTCACTCTTTGTTCTCTCTCCTTGCCTGTTTCCACTTATCTGCCCTCTCCTACAGTCTCTCCACTCTTAGATAAGGAAAAATCTACAAGTGTATAAATTATTCACTTAAGATGAGTTTAGATCTTGGTTGTGTTTATATGTGTGTGTGTGTGTGTGTGTGTGTGTGTGTGTGTGTGAGAAAGAGAGAGAGTCTGATGCCAGAGTTAGATTTACGGTGGCTGGGAATCAGGCTCTCTTTGGGAGATAGTGCCATGTTGCTTGGGTGTGCTTGGGATTAGATTGGGCCCTGTGATGCCCTAAAATACATTCCTCTCTGCCACATTAGGCAGCCATTAGCAGGCAAAAGCCATGGGTAGGTGGACAGGTGAAGCATCTCTAAAATATTACTAGATAAACAGAAAGTATAAATAAACAATAAGGTGCATATTATTAACAGAACATTGGTAATTCACTGCATTCCTGGAAAGGATGGTGATAGATAGCCTAGTGTCTTTGGTGATATTGCTGTCATGTGTGTGCGGCCCAATTTTAAACTATGCATGCAACAATAATTTTCTTTTCCAAAAGAATAAACTAAAACAATACAACTTATGTTACAAAGAGGAGTATGCCAAACAACTACTTGGTGTAAGTAAAGTATTGTTTGCATCACCAGACATGAGGAAAAGTGATAGTAATCAACTTTTACAAAAAAACTAGTATGTTTTATTGTTTAAATCAGAAGAGTTGACACATGTCAATCTTCATTGATGGTTAAAACAAACAACTAAAACATGCTGCTTAGACTAGCTTGTGCTGATTATAGTTTGTTTTCTGCGAATAAATCATCTCTGTGGGTTGTTAGTGGCCATTTGAATGTGTCAAGCTTAATAATTGCTGTGTGGTCTTTCGTTTGGAGGCATGTACAAACTAACACACACGTGTATGTCATGTAAACACAAACATACACACACATACACAAGTGCAAGCTCATTATAGCAGGTTTTGCTTCCGACGCAGTAATGTTGGCTTTTACTTTCCTGATACTTAATGGTTTTAGTGACAACACAAAGAAAAGCATTGTTGTTTTCTACCATGTGCAAACTATCTGACATTAACTCACACACACATCCATGTCCACATGAATATACAAGACAGACAATGTCCTTGAGAGCTAGTGACAGCAGTTGACATGCATACTAACAAGCCACCCAGCTTGCACCTGAATTACTCTTTGTCTCTCTCTGAGGCGTATATATGTGCATGTCTGTCTGCTCTTCCTTACCAGTGTGTATGTCTAGGCTTTTAAGTTTGCAAGCTCATGCAAAACCTTCTAAGTATATTCTCTATAGCACCAAGATAAAAATCTCACTTACTGTACACTGACACGGCCCTGAACACCTCCAAGGTGACTCTTCTACCAGCTTACACAAATAAAGGGCAGCACCCATTTAAGAACAAAGGAGGAGCTTACTACATGGGCATCAGGGCCATTCCACCCACATTTTAAATATATTAGTTTAGACCACACCACTTTTACTATGTTGGAAATTAGTGCATCAGTCTATCCACTCAACGCTTATTTCAGAAGCTGGGTCAGTGCTTCATTATCAAAGCCATTCCTTTGCTTATTGAGAAAATGCCCAAATCAATGAAACTCCGCTCCACGTTTTCACTGCTACCTCGCACCTAGGCAGATTCAGCACACTCGCAAATACACAGAAGCATGAAACGGCCTCTGACGGCCTTTAACATAGCTGTCATTTAACTCACTGCTTATAGACTTCTTGTGTTTGTTACAAAGTCTCTATACTGACTGTAAAATGTGAATTTGACAGCTCTTTTCCCAAGTAAATAGCAGTCACTTGTTTCCTTTCAGGTGCATTCCTGGTGTCATTTTAAAGCTCGGACTTTTGTAGTTTTTAGCAATACCAAGCATGTCATGGCATGTTTTGATCACAACATCTTATATTTATTATAGTGCTCATATTATGCTCAATTTCAGGTTCATAATTGTATTTAGAGGTTGTATCATTTGGTTTACATGGTTTAATTTTCAAAAACCACCATATTTCTGTTGTACTGCACATTGCTGCAGCTCGTCTTTTCACCCTGTGTGTTGAGCTGTCTATTTTAGCTACAGAGTGAGGCATCACACTTCTATTCGGACATGCGCAGTACCTTGGTCACCACTACAAGCCAGTCAGAAGCAGAGTATGAGAGCATGCCACGCCAGCAGCTAGGTGAGCATTATAACGTGTTACAAAGTGACGCACATTCTTCAGTACAGGCTGGACTACAATAGAGCTGTTTGGAGCAGATGGTGAACAGTGTTTTCTGTTGGAGATAAAGATCTGCCAACCCGTACACATTTTGACATCAAAATAAGGTCTTGTATTTTTTTTGCCTTTTTTTGCCTTTCCTAGGTTCATACCGTAACAAAATTAACTGTTACTAATGTGGGCTAATTAAAAACTGACCGGAGCCCCTCGCTGGATGCACCGGAGGACCGAGACACAAAGTAAACACGCCTCTCTGACCGGTACCGGGGGGTTAGCGGTGTGTCTGTGTGTGTCGGAACCTGGGTGGCCGCTCGGGGCCTTCAGACAAACCTCAAGCTAACAGGTTAATGGCTTATTATCGGCAAAGATTGGATCTGTGAGCGCATTAATTTGCTCGGTGTGCGTCTTATAACCAGTGTTGGGTAACGTAATTACTTTTTAGGGTAAAAAGTAGTGTAACGCGCTACTACTGAAAATTTGGTAACGAAACGTAGTTCCTTTTTCAATTCGGGGCAACGTTACTTTCCCCAGGGACAGATTTGACAGCGACACTGCCTTCTCAGCTGCGCGCTCACAAGCTCCACACAGGACGTGACAGAGGCTGGTAGCAGAGTAATCATGGCAAGTGAGAAGCAGCCAAAGCTAACTTTTGAGAGCGTGTTAAGCTTTGTGGCTTTTTGCTGGACGGCACTCTGAGGCAGGCAGACACAAAGCTGACAACCTCACAGATGGACGCAGTGGAGATGGCCTCATACATACATGCAGCGGACTGCTGTGAACTTGTGTCGGTTGCACGGACACGCAAGGATATCCAGAAAAGAGGCTGCATGTGTCTACGACAATGCACGGACCATGGTGGCTGCGTGACCAGTACAAGTCGATACAGACATTACATAGTATACACTAACACCGTGTAACGCCGATGACCTGCTGATGTGCATTCAACCCAGTGCGATCCGTGCAGGACTTTACAGAGGTGGAAGACTTACTCAGATCATGTATTGCAGTAAAAGTAGAAAAAACAGTGTTGTAAAGTTACAAATTACTTGTCAGTTACAAGTCCTGCATTCAACATATTCCTTAAGTAATAGTACAAAAGTATAATCAAAATATACTTATGTACCAAAAGTAAAAGTGCCTATTATGCAGTGTAATATATCCTATCTTACTGGATTATATTATGATCCAATACATTTTATTAAATATGACTGATAATTTAAATAAAATGTTTTATTTAATTAAAGTAGCCTACTTGTACATAATTATTTTCTAGGGTTTAAAATGTATACAGATTTGACATCTTCCCCTCATACTTCTGTCGGAATTGGTACGAAGTCGGCATTGAATTTCATTTGAAATGGTATTAAAAAGGTCTTAAAAAGCCTTGAATTTAAGTTGGAGGGTCCTGGGGGTACCCTGTAAATTATTTGTGTTTGTTTGCTAAATGTGACTTTTTCATTGTAGCCTAGGCTGTACAAACCATCACGAAAAAGAATTATAGGAATCGTATAGTAGGCCAATTTTGGAACAATATTATAGTAATCTTATAGAAATTGGCTACTTTAGGCCTAGTATTTTGGGACATACTATAAAAGTATTACAGTATTTTGGAGACTATTATAAGACTGTAGGCTACTGTAGGAACATTATGGAGGGTAAGGTTAAGTAACCTGGGATATGACTAATGACTACGTCCTAGGACCAAGTGAAGTGATTGGTAAGCATGTGAACTAAACGACACACTATACTGATGCCCAACAAGCCAAAATGACATCAAAGACAGCGGTAATGGCACATTTTTTCCGCGTGCGTGCCGCCGTGTTCATTAAACAGAACTTCGACAATAAATCAGTAAGTTGCTACTCAAAAATGTTTTTCAATGTTGAAGGTCTGGAGATGGTAAGTCCCTTTGGGGTGGACTTTGGGCTTTTTCACTTTTTAAACCTATAACATGCAGAAAAAAGATTTAATACACAATAAAGGAAGGGATTTTTCCCTTCCCAAAAAGCATAATATGAGCACTTTAAGTTTATATTTTTACAACTTTATTTTTTCTTTGTAATAAGACATAGTTTTGACAACATACTGTACAATTGGTTAGTTAAAGTTAGGTTATTGATAATGTACTTATGCTGGACTTACAAGTTTGTAGCATCCTAAAATGCTTCCTAACTTAGTGTAACATACTACTCCGATGGCACATGAAAACTCATTCAGTATTTGTGTGAATTTGGGTCAATATTTGTGTCAACAAATGTTTTTCTTAGAATCTTTGAAAAAAGAATCCAGGCACTTATCTGTCATTTACTAAAAAGAAAAATCCTATGCATAAATTGGAGAATTGATTTTTGCAATGTGTTTGACGATAAATGTATTTCATAGCAAAAAGGCCTGATACAAACAAGAAAACGGTGTCCTGCCAACAATGAATTATGTTCAGTCGACCCCCTTTTTTTTTTTTTTTTTTTTTTTTTTTTTACAGTTTTCCACATGTCTGGACTGACCTAGTAGACCATTTAACATACGTGCTATCATCCAACGGTTTCATTCTTACAAAGTGGAGATTCATTTTACATGGGGAATGGGAAGCTTTATATTGAAGTGGATAGTAAACATAACTGATACGTAATAAAACTAAGATAATCTACGGCACTTTTCTGTGTTTCATCCACTTGGGAAAATGGTTGCTATTAGTAGTGAATGACTTATTTCTTGCAGATCCCAGGTTCATGTGATCCTATTATGTGATCCTATTTTTTACACTTACGTTGTCAAAAGTAGCAATTCTACAATGTGCAAGTATAGTAAACTCAGAAATCCATCCATTTCAGGTGACACAAGGTTTATTTTCTGTTTATTCATTACTTCTGTAAACTTATCGCACGTACTCTCATCTTCACCTCTGTCATTGTCATCTTCCTTTTGTCTTTCTAAAGTCACAGGAGCTTGTACTTTATTACACATATCTTTCAATTAACAGTATAGTTTTAATCAACAAGGAATGTCACATAATCGACACAAAGCCTAGTGGGTACTGTTGCATTACGGACATAACTGGACCTATGGGACACTATATCCTTTGATTATGGGTATGTGCTATATGCACTTACTGTGTGTTTGTGTGACTTAGAGTAGCCCAATTTCCTTTTGTCCATGGCCCTACTTTTTACGAAGACAATTTTGCCTTTTTAATTTTGTTTACAGATTTAACAGTGAGTGCTAAGAAAAACTCACTGCTGGTGGTGACAATGGATCCCCAGGGAAGAGACTACACTAGACAGTGAAAAAGGTAACGCAAAAGTAAAACATTAAGGCAATAACAATAAAGTATGAAACTTGTTTTACCCAAATGGTCTTGGGTACAAAGTTTCTAAGGATTAATGCTATGGTGAGATCTTATTCTCAAAAGATTATTTGTGTGAAAGTAAAATGGCAGTCCGGAAGAAGGTAAACCGGAAGTGTAAATAATCAATGGTATTAGCATATACAGTACGATACTGTTGCTATAATGTAAAAATCACTAAATATTTTTTCCCATTGTAAGTGTTTTTTGGGGCCATAAAAAGTTAAATTTGATAATTTCCTAAAATTACATTTGGGAGATTAGAGGTTGTAACCTGAAAGCAATAACACCCCCATATGTACATTATTTATTCTATTTACCAGTGCCAGATACTACATGTGTATGTTTATTTCGGGGTCACAGCATACACTCCTACTCATCAGCATCCACACCGTCCTCAGCTCCCAGCACACCACTGATAGAGGGATTACAGTGAAGGATCAATCTTCATCCAACACACAGGATAGATATGGAGGTCTGAGTGTCCACTGCCCATTTGGTGCAAGATGTCCCTCTTTCAAATAGGTGATTTCCAGAAATACATGTGTATCTGTGTTGTGCAGCAATGCTTTTCAAGGTTACACTTTCTCAGTCTCTTTGCTCAGCAGCAGTCCAAACATTTTCAAATATGTTAGTCATTTAAGCATTAAAGGTGCAAAATATGATATATATTTACTGTATTAAATGCAAACATTACCCTAATGCGTCATCGGATATTAAGGAAACATGCTAAGTTGAAATACTACCTTTTCTGACAACAATGCTAATGCCAGTATTTTCTCATTTTGAAATTTCCGTTCCGTGACGGAATTTCAGTTTTTTATACCTGAAAAAAACGTAAACCTAGCATGCTACAGCTGTTGAAAAGCCATGGAAGCAGCAAACAAATGAACGAGCTCAACGGAGATAGATTTTACCTGACCAAAAACCCTGGCATGTTTCTATCAGTTGTGTGACCAGAGACGTAACAAACCCCAGGTAAATATTGGAGATGTATTTGAAAGATGGAGACAGCTTGGAGCCCAAAAGGATGCAGAGTGAGCTAATTTCCTCCTGAACAGGTAAGCATTAGCTTCAGGCTAATTTAGCACAGCTACTAGGGACGGGCATTTTATCTCATTTCAGCATTCATGTACTCACATTGAATTATATAGTACTTGAGATGGTTACTCGCAAAAATAATTGAAACACAGCCAATAAAGTGATCCCGACTGGTCCTGGCTAACGCCACCATGTTAATGCCCCATACCTGCTAATATTAGCTAACATTACTGGAGGACGAAATTGGGAAGAGAGGACCGAGAGTTTGCAGTGTGTTTAGTGATTGTTGCCGTAATTATAAGACAAAAGTGTGTATTTCAGTCAAGTGAAAAAGGACAGCAAAGTTGTCATATTTTTAGCGGTTCCTATTGTAATTCTAAGCCGAGAAAGTGTGTCTGTCCGTTGGGTGGAGAGGACGGCGAGGTTGTTGTGTTTTTAGCGGTTCCTACCATAATTCTAAGCCAAGAAAGTGTGTCTGTCAGTTGGGTACAGAGCTCCTCATGAGCACGGGCTTTTTTGACTGTCAATATAGCCAGCATCTAATGTTAGCTAATCCGGCTGTGCTATGAAGTAATGTCTGGCTATGTGAGACAAGCGTCTAGCAATATTGTTGTGGATGCTCCGGTCTCAGCCTGGCAACCAACATGAACTTCGAGTCTGGGGAGGAGGGGGCGGGGGAGGGGGCTACTATTAACTATTTTATTTTATTTTAAACTAGCTAGCTGTCAGTATTACATATTGCACCTTTAAAGGTGCCCTGCCACACGTATTTCCTTACTTTGTGGTAATGTCTGAAGTTGGACTCTGTAACATTTTTTTGTGGAAAAAAATACATTGGTTACCTTGTTTCAAGCCATTCTAGCGTGATATAGAAAGCCTGCAGGAAGACTCAGCTTGATTTGTGCCAGTTCTCATTAATATTCAATGAGATAAGCTGCTTGACTCTGATTGGCTAACAGCTAGCCAATGAGAGCCTGGCTATCAGCATCCTTTACCCAGCGCAACTGGGCGAGCTCATGAATAGTAATTAGCTCAGGCAACACCATGTCAGACTGACCAGCTTTTGTAATTGGCCTGATTTCTCCGCTTATTTCCTTTCAGTGGCTAGAGCTGACAGAGGAGGTAGCAGTTCATTTTCACATTCACAACATAACACAGACACATATGGACCTAACATACTTTAAAAAATGTAAGTAAAAACGGTTTTGTGTGGCAGGGCACCTTTAAGTCCAAGGTCTTACTAACAATGAATTAGACATATGCAATTATACAAACCTAAATGTTTTGTTTCCCAAGTTATAGTCCTGCCAAAAGTGAATTTGTGATTGCACAATAATGTATATGTATTTTCTGTATGGATGCCTTAGTGTGGCATAAATCAAGGAGTATATGTGCATTTGTGTTCATATTGTGAATAAAAGGTGTGGAACTCATCTATATTAATAAAAGGTCTAGACAGGTCCTACTCTGAATTGGGTTATGGTGTGAATCAAATCAGGGTGACCACAAAGACACAAACATTTCACTTGTTTGTTTCTTTTAAATAGATCCAAGAACCAAAAACCTCTTCAATCTGTATAAAGTGAAATATAGATAGCATACTTTCTCTCAGTCAATCATTTCTACAATATCACTGATATGCTGAACACATTTTGTATTTCATTATGATGCAAGCACAAACATTGGATATTGGAGTATTTTATCTTACAATTTTTGTTGTTTACGTTCCCATTGCTTCTTCTTATCTCTGTATTTTCAGATGACTTGCCGAACAAGTGATGTTCCCTTTCAACGTGAGTGGTTATATAAACATTTAATAATAAATCAATAGTGTCAAATAGGAATGAGAGCAGCTTTCACGGCATCAGTATCACTGTCATTTTAATCTCTCATTCCTTGAATGCGTACACAACAGTCAATCCAATGGTAGCCTGAGGCTCCCAACAATCCTAATCCCTAATCCAAAATACAGGGCAGATTAAGAGGAACCATGGGGACTGCAGTCCTTCAGGGAGGCAGGGATGGATAGATTGATGATAGTGGGTGGTGTAGACAGAATAGATGGACAGAAGGATGGGAGGATAGTTGCAGGGAAAGAAAATAAATGTCTAAAGGAGGGAGGGGAATGGGCACATGATACAGGGAAAGGTACGAAAGATGAAAGCATCCTGTCCCAATATTTTCTGTAAGTAAATTGAACAATAGAATGAATCAGAGTGATACTGATACATTACATGACTCTCCCCAAACCACACAACAGCAGTTGTCTTGGTGGACTTAAGTTGCTAATGTACAAAATCTAAATTAGTGCTCAATTGATGACCCAGATAACCCTAAATATTACGAGTGATAAACCCACCACTAACTCTTGTTGAACTGAGAGGTAGATATCGGATCGATGGCCGCTTGAAGTGTCAATGGCAGCGCTAAGGTTGGTAGATTACCCCTCTCTTCATGTGTCTGGCTCTCCTCCTTCCCTCCCTTCCTCTCTCTCTCTCTCTCTCTCTCTCTCTCTCTCTCTCTCTCTCTCTCTCTCTCTCTCTCTCTATCTCTCTCTCTCTCTTTCCCTCCCTCCCACACGGACGCGGCATACCTCGTCTTCACCAGCTACCGTGCGTGCTGGGGCTGACGCGAGTAACCGCATACGGAGTGCGGACCGCGGAGTGTCGTTGCGCGCATCCTCGGTTAATTTTTCTCCTGACAGCGTAGCGCTTTATCCCCATCCTGACGCAGAACAGAAGAGTGACTTCGGAGCTCCCTTTCATTGTATGTGTAAGAGCCCTCTCCATCCCGGTCTCTCTCTCATCTCTACAGGAAACTAGAGACAATTTCGGAATATGGTACCTCTCCGTGGCAATGCCATGTGACAAGGCTTTTCATCATATGGTATTTCTTTCCTACCCAACAAAACTATCTGGGTTCATCTGTGTGTCCTGTCGTTGGTGATATTAAAACAGGTGCCAAGTGAAGGAAAAATAAAAAGCCCTTGGGCAAAATGGAAGTTTTGGCCGTTGGCTTGGTCCGTTGAGGCTGCTGCTGCTGCTGGTTTGGTGATTGGTGCAGGGGGGAAACTGCGTTGCTAGGACTAAACGGCTGGGAATCACGGGTCATTATAAACAGGACCTGCTTTTCAAGATAACTAGGTTTTCTCTCACGTTATCGAATGGTTACAGCTTTTCTTTCCTTTAAGTGAGCGGCCACATCCTCCAGCACCTCAGTTCGCTTTAACGCGGCGTCGTTTGGATGCGGTTCGTTTTCTCTGCGGCTCAGCGTCTCTCCGCTCGCCCAGAATATGATTTAGTGTTGGGAGGAATTTCAACAGGGTGCCAGTCTGTGACTACCAGGGAATCTCGACTTATTTTCCTCTACAGACAAGCATCACACTCTAACGCCAAGAGAATAAAATCAAGGAAGAGAGTACAGGGAATTTCCTTGAAAACCGTACAGATGGACTAAAAAAAGAAGCTTCGGTTCTCGGGATTTTAACTCTGTTCCCTCTCACTCAGAGAGCTGTGGTTTTCTCTTGTTTTTGGAGGAAATAATTTTGGACAACATGAAAGTTATCTCGGCTCTGTTACTCGTTGCCGTTTTTTGGAGCCAGGAGTGGAAGTCGGCGCTCTCGGATTCAATCATCCACATCGGTGAGTTACTGCGCTTGTTCTCCTCTAATTCGCGGCCACAATAAGGCTCTCTGTGCGTCTCTCAGGAAACGGGTTGAAGGATTCATCCTTGATATGCGCTGTGGTATTTAGTGGGCTTTTTCTATTAATTTAGATTATTGCCTTTACAGTGTTGATACCATACTTGAAATTGGGTTCAAGCTGGATTTTTGGCACATCCACTTCTTTATATTACTGGTGAAATAACGGTCTGTTTTGCGCCATCATGGGCATCGTTCGAATGAAGTTTGCATTTGAGTTGGGTGTATTGAGCATCAATTGGATATGTAAACTAGTATCTCAGAATTGCTTTAAAGTCGTTAATTTCATGTGATTAATACCATTAATGGCAATATAGATTGATTAATAAAGACGGGCGTGCAACGTTGCATTTAATATATAATAGCCTGGCTGTGTGCGCACAGGATGCGCGAAAAACAGGTGGTTTAGGATGGCGTGATGTTGCCCTGCATGGCAGAGGGATTACCCAGGATGGCAGCACATTTTCAACGTATAGGTTTTTCTGAAGCACAATGGCATTACCTTCCATCGTGAGCTACTGCAGTGCCAGAAAAAAAAATGCCGTTTAATGCCGTAACGTCTTTTCCGCCTTCCACCACCACTGGCTAAGTGTGGCACTGTTGTGTTGAGTGTGATTTCGAGAACAGGGAGCGTATTCCTACAGGCGATGTAGCAGCGCCTCCCGATATAGGTGGTTAGTGAGAGAGAGGACAGAGAGATGACGCTGGAGAGCGTGTCCTGCAGGATGAGATGAGGACGGGAGGTGGTGGGCACGCATAATCGTTGGTGGCCTCCAATGGGCGATAGACCAGAGAGAGCAGTGTGTTGGTGCATGAGTGAATGTAACACACACACACACACACACACACACACACACACACACACACACACACACACACACACACACACCCCAGCGGAAAGATAAGCACCTGTCCATGTTGAACTGTTTTTTGACCGCATTATGCACATGGCCAAGAGCACATCCATATTTTATAAGATGCATACATCCACTTTCAAACACACGTTACACATTTTAACACAATCTAAACCACTGCATTATGATGCCAGGGCGGAAAGGACTGGCCTGTTTGATCCATTTAGGCCCTGGCCAGCTGATTTAGAGAGCAGGCCAATTTAGTGGCTACCTCAACACAATTGCCAAGAGCTGGATCAGTACGACGTCTTCTCTGGGCTGTAGACCAAGCTGATACTTCATATCACATTTACAACAGCAGCATGGCCAAATGATTAAGATGTACACAGGTCAAGTACATAGTGTATTATGTCATTTGCATACCATGGAAAATGCAGGTTGAAACGTCTTGTTTGGGGAACCAAACATCTCAGATGATGCTTGTTGCTTACAAGTAGTTTAACTGGCTTCCCAGTTGTCATGGAGTTTTGTTTAAAGATAATCATATTAGGTTATACAGAAACTTTAGTGCAGTACAGTAGGAAGGCTGATGGGACATTGGTAAAGTCACATGTGTGCAGAAGCCACTTCCAACATACAGGGTTGTAGGCTGTAGAGCTGGCCCTACAGGGGTGGCAGTGTAATCCACTGGTTAGATCACTCTGTGAATGGATAGTTTGGTCACAGCAGCAGCCACATGTTCTACAAGTGTCTCACAGTAAGACACTGAAAATGTATCAGCTTACTGACTGTTAGTTTATTTAGATAAGAGTGTGCAATGTGACTAAAACCCCTTGGTTGTAGGCTTACCAAGACAGGGATCTTCAGCTAAGTATGTAGGCTAACTGCACTGAGGTTCTTGTCAGCTACTGGAACTGGGTTAAGGTTCTCTATTTGTATACTGTCTCTATTCTTTATATCTAGGGACTATATTGTAGTCTCTTTTGTTACTGGGACTATATTGTAGTTTTCAGACATGGTCTCACTGGCTCTATCTTCCTGGTACTGTATAGACTCCATGAGGTTGATCAATAATGTGTGTTGTGAGCTGTAGGTAGGATTGCGAAGATCCAGGACTTAGCCAAAAAATTTGAACATCAACAACTTCTCAGTCCCTCCCCCCTTTCTGCTAAAGCCCAAAACGGTCTCCTAAGCCTCTCCACCCAGAAGGGAGAATGAATGCGTGTGCACGCCCTGATTGGTGCGTCTGAACAGGCAGCTGTGGATTTTTACAAATCGCACCACAGGCTGTAGGTGGTGCCAGAGGAGCCAGATTTGTTTTTAAATTACCTGCTTATGTAGTTCTACTGGAACATAGGGTCATTTTCAGCAAATATGACAGAAAGTTAGTTTCATAAGTCTTACCTACTGCACCTTTAAAGCTAGGTTTTTGAAATGCTGGGTAAATGGATCACTTACTCATAGTGTAGCAGTCTGTGAACATTTCTAAAAGTCTCCTGACTGGTAGTCTCACTTTGCCAGACCCTCCTCCAAAGCGCACTGGAGGAGAGTCTGGCTACCCCACATAGCATTCAGGGATGGGAGGAAAATGTGCTCTGGTTTTATGGCATTTCTTTAAACCAATCACAATCGTCTTGGGCGGTGCTAAGCACCAGAGAAAAGCCACGGTGCCGCTGCAAAATAGGCTCAGAAGGAACTTGTTTTGGTGGAACGTTTATGTTTAAAAGTTGTTTTAGTTATGCAACAGAAAACTCAGATTGGACAGATAGTCTAGCTAGCTGTCTGGATTTACGCTGCAGAGATCTGAGGAAAGGTTAACCATAGTCCTCATAAATCGACCAGAGTTTAAATTGCCAACACAAAGAAAGCCCAAGGCAACAGATATCCGGCCTAAATGAGGGAAATCTGGCGGAATCTCCAACAGGGCAATCAAGGAAGTGGAACCTCAAGGATATAGACTACCTGACTGGTGATCCTGGCTAGCACAGATACATTATTACAGATTAAGGTAGGAATAACAATACTTTTTATATGTTTATATTAGGCTCAGCTGTAAGTCTGCAGCAGCATAATTGTAAGCAATTAATTGTGCCAATTGTGCTCATCAACAATAACAACAGCAACAACCGTAAATAGATACAGTTCTTTGATAGTATTCAGTGTTTGTGTTTATCTGTCTACTTATATACAAAGAGAAAGGTACACATAAAGATGGATAGATATATTGAAGTGCACTGTATCAGAACAAGCAGTGGGTAACATTAAGCTGTACAGACATGGGATTTACAGAATTACAACTCTCAAATCACCTCAAGTTTGCAACATAATCCATACAAATCCTAGATATATGTTTGAGCAGCAAATTTAGTGACATAGATAATGAGAAAACCCAGCTATTCCTCCTTGACCCTGTGCAAACCAGGCCAGTGAGTGGTTTCCAATTAAGAGAATATACAGTGAAAGCAGGGTATAGTTTATTGGTTGGCTGAATTTAATCCTGCTTACTTACAACTTCATGTAAGCAGTGTGTTATGGGTAGCTTTGCCCCCCGCATAAACAAGCGTATGTGCATTAAGGCATGGTTAACCGAACCGAGCCCGACGGGTCCCGATGGGTCCTGATGGGTCCCGACGGTACCCGACGGGCCGGGCCGGGTTCGGACAGATATTTAGAAATTATGGTCGGGTTCGGATCGGGCTCGGTCACATCAGCGCGATAAGGCATTTGTTGTAAAATTAATCTGCGGCTCCTTTAAGAGAGCTCAGTGCGTGTGTAAAGTGGGCAGAAGAGAGATAGAGAAAGAGGAAGCAGACATGTAGATGCGACCGAGCAGAGTTGGTGGAATAAGTCTAAGTTTTGTAGCCAATAGTGTGTGCGATGTCCGAGATAAACCCCAGACTGAAAGCCAAGTTCATTCATTTGCTCACCAGAAACGGGATGTAACCCTAACGTTATGTAACGTCCGCCCTGGCGGTAACGAGTCTCTCCTGGTTTTCTGATCACGGTCGGAAACGAAGCAATCACTAATAGTTCATTTCCTGGCTAGCCAAGTACTTTGAATTACAACAAAGGGTTATCACCACAAAAGCAATACTTCTCTTTTCTCATTCTGTCTCTTTCTCATTTCTCATCCCTCACTCATCCCTCATTATCCTCACTTCTTCAGCAGACCTTGGAAAAAGCAGATAAACCAGTGTAAGGATACAGTGGAAAAAAGTACAGGAATGAGTTTTATGATTTGCTATCATGGTGGTATTGTTTCAAGGAAAAAGAAGTCACACTAGTATCCGCACGTCAGAATTTTTGCAAGAAGAGAATTTATACCCCTTAAGACAACGCTGACCTGTCTGTGTGTGCGCATCATATTGACTTAGGAAGAAAAAAACCTGGCAGGCACATCACATTGACATGTCAAAAGTAATCCCTCTTTAATCTCTTTGTTGCAGCTAAAGATTGAATGAGGGAAAGAGAGAGAGAGAGAGAGAGAGAGAGAGATAGACAGGCAAAGGGAGATCTACGTATATCAAAGGGACAAAAGACAGAAGTCGAAAAGTAAAAGACAGAGAGAAACCAGGGGCAAGAAAGGGAGAGAAGGTGGACTTTGTGCTCTCTTTATCCACCATTTACAGCTGTCTATACTGAAAACCTGTGCCATGCTATCACAGTGTTGCCTTTATTTCTGCGATATTAACAGCAGTGACCGGCAGACGTTTTCATCTTGCACTGACCAGGCATTAAATGTGATTGAGCTGCTGAGGAGCTGGCACCACTGCCTCGTCCATCTCTCTCTTGCTTTCTCTCTTTCTAATGATCAGCATGCAGAAGGAAGGGGGGAGTCTGCTTGCCTCTTGGCCCTCATTGCTTCGTGTGCTGCATGGCAATGGGTCTCTGCTTTATGAGGGCAGTTCTTATGGATTCTGCATCTGTGTGGTAGAGAGAGAGTGAGTGTGGAAGTATGCATGGTTGGGTGTATTCCTGATTAGTTACACTCAGAACGTCACTGTGATTTATGCACCCAGATTAAGTCCTCTGGTTTTCAGCCATGCAGTGTGTCAGAGTGCATCCTCTGGCTCACCATGCATCACAGGCGAGGGAATGATGCTAGCAAATGAGCCTGGTTCAAATCATGTATTGTACATTGGCACACCTCTTTCTCTCTCTCTCTCTCTCTCTCTCTCTCACACACACACACACACACACACACACACACAGTCTCACACACACACACACACACACACACACACACACACACACACACACACACACACAGTCACACACTATTCCGATAGAAATCACGGATATAGAGTACATTAGATCTGTCCTGGCTGTACTTATGAGTTTAATGCTTGTTCTGAGCTTACATATTAATGTCATTCATAGTTGTTCTCACATTTCAAATGCCTTTAAAATAACTGTGTTGGGCTTAGTGGTCAGCCATTGGCCCAACCCTACTTCATATGTAAATCAGTTATTTCTGAGTTTTTACCATTTTGGAAGCATTTTTACTAAATAAAGTCTAGCCAAGAATTTTGTTAAATTATTAATAAATAAGATATATTACTATCGACACATTTTTAAAAGCACCTTTGATTCACATCTCAAGTACAGTACGTCCTTGCTGTGACAATGTAGGAATACAGAGAGTGATACGGAGTGGAGCAGAAAACACAAAATCAGATTCTGTAGGGATTTGGTCCAATGGACCTTGTCATCTTCGTGATTATAGACAAATTAGACACTTACACATTTAAGACTGTCACTTAACACTGGTGAGGGACAGAAAAGGATTTGAAGAGTTGAACGCATAGACAGTAAAATAATGGACACAGCGACGCCATATACTTCGACGGAGACCAGTGAAGTCAATTAGAAGCACTTTTCCGGTGATGGCTGAGCGTACTACGCAGCCTTCAACTGAGCTTGAAGACGTAGATGTGACGTGAGCAACCTGTCTGAAAGTTGTAAGTCTTCTGGTAGCTGTGCCAAGAGAAATCTCAATCATTCCGAATCTTGCAGAGACAGAGAGCGTAGGTATATGTAAGGAGATAACATAGGCACAGGCTAATTATTGCTAACTAAAATGCTAGTTAACATTAGTAATTAAACTTAAACAGCTAATGTAAGTCAAAACTGCCTGTGAGCTTCTCCTGACTATACGGTATTTCTCAACTGTGCAACAGAAAGTCGTGTGGTTATGACACAATCGTTAGCCTATTTTTACAAAAACATCTGCTACGGGGCCATAACGTGAGGTACAAGGTAATGGAGCCTTTTATACATTGTTGTGTTTCTTTAGAAATAAACAATGGACAAAGAGAGTCTTTCAACGCTTCAGATGTAAAGTTATTCGATGTAAAAGTGACGCCATAATGAATGGCAGTCAATGAAGGGCTAACAGAAGGTGATGGCTTGTTAGCCTACAATCTCCCCATAGGAGGTACGCTTTCCGGATGCTTGCTTACTCTCTTGGTTGAAAGACAGAATGAGAGGTTTCCATTATTTGTGGGGTGAGGGAATAAGGGTGAGAAAGACAGAGAGGGAGATTTGTCCTGGCATACCCTGGTTTTTCTTTCATTTGGTGCTATTCTGGTCTTTTCCATGGAGCAGAATTTCTAAACATCTCAATGTGTGTGAATGGCTGTTCTGCCTGGTTTTGTCTACGACTTTCACAGCTGTCAACACACTGCTTCCTCTTCTGAACTATCAACTTTTGTTTATTTTAATCTGCAGTTATGCACTGCTTCAGAAGGATGGTGGCTAGGCAGTGTGTATTAGTTATGTATCTATGAGTGTTGACAGAGGTGCTGGCCCATGCTATCTTTGAATGGGAAGATTTAGCACCTCAGGTTTCTGTGTGCATAAACACTGGCGTTTTGTTTGTGTGTGTGCGCGTGTGTGTGTGAATATAATTCACAAAGGTGCAAACTGAGTCTCTTGTTTGTGGTTTGTGTGATATTTGATACTGTTGTGCATCCTCTTGGGAAGGAAAGAGACTCTGTCTCAGACGTCTGTACCTGGTCACTGAGGCGGAACCCTTAACCAGGCCACAGAGACAGATAGAAATAGGGGATGTGTGTGTGTTTCTGAGGGTGAGATGGACTGACAGGAAGCTGTGAGAAGTATGATTGCTTGTATTGTGCATTTGTGTTTATCCGGTCGCCACACTCAGAGTCACACACGCAGAGTCACACACGCTTAAGGTAATCTGAAGACAAGAATCTTTGGTGTTCACCAGAAAGAATGTCAGCTCACTTTTCGTGGAGATTGACTTAAACGGCTTCTGTTAGCAGGAGCATGCATATAGATTATACACACACACAAACACACACACACACACACACACACACACACACACACACACACACACACACACACACACACACACACACACACACACACAGACACACACACACACACACACACAGTGCGTGTCACTATCTTTGTGGGGACCCGTCATTGACATAATGCATTCCCTAGCCCCTTACCCTAACCTTAACCATCACAACTAAATGCCTACCCTTAACCCTTACCCTCACCCTAACCATAACCTAATTCTAACCCTAATCCTAAAACCAACCACCAAGACATTTTCAAATTGTTTGGTCAATGTTTTGTTTGTGGACAGAAAAGCTAGCTGATTATAGATGCCATGCAGTGCCTGAAAGTTTTCTCTTCTTACAACATACAACAGTAGCCACCAGAGCACTAGAGGCCTCTTTTAGGACACGGGTTTCCTGAGGTTTCTGGATAATGTAACTGATAAAACCCAGAATGAATCAAGAAATGCCTCCCATATGTTCCAGACTTGGTGAGTTTTGCAGCTGCTTAACACATACTATGGTTCCATACTATATGAGACATACATGCATGGTGATCTGTATTTAAGATTATTTCAAAACCACATTAAGGACATTTCCCACTACGCACAGCTCTTTAGCTAATCCTACTGCCTCAAACTGAGGAAGTAATTACACTATTTGGCAATCATGATTTAGAGACGAGCAAAATACAAATATGTTGAACAAACTCAGTGAAACTCAGTAGAAGAATACTGTTTGTATGCAGTGAGTCTCATTCTGGAAGAATGCTTAATGTGTATAAGGTCTATGTAATCATGCTAATGATAATAGAAACTTCAAAGGAAAGTAGAATTTTCTTGGAAAGGAGTAAGGACTGGCATGACTGTCCGTTTTATGCGTGTTTGCGTGTGTACATTGCAATGGCATGAATTGTATGCACATTAGGGGTGCGACGAGACATGAGATTGGGTTCACGAGAACGAGACAATATTTTAACACTATTTTAAAAAAAACTTGAATGATGAAATATGACTGGAAAAATAGTCATTTATTCAATTGAAAGTCACAAAATGAAAAATGAGCACTGTGAAAAGGTTTGGCCCCACACTCAAATGGCTTCTCTGCTGTATAACAGACCTCTTCAGACCTAATAACTGCGGCATCCCTCTCTCCTCCCAAACACGTTCCTACAACCTATTAATCAAAAAGGTATTCATTTCTTACACTGTAACTTTTATTCTTGTATTTGTATCTTATTCTATTTTAGCCTGTTTATTTTCATGACCGTTTTTAATTGCTCTTTAATGTTTTATGTAAAGCACTTTAAATTGCCTTGGTCCTGAAAGGTGCTATAGAAATAAAGTTGCCTTGCTCTACAACCTCAGCCTATCAGTCTGTCACCAGGGCATATGAACGCTTTTGTCTTGTGCCTGTCAGTCAGTCACCAGAGCATAGAGAACACTGTGGTGCCTGTCTATCTTGGAAGTGTAACGTTAACTGCACGACGATCTTGCTATTATAGTATATACATAGTATATGCGTGAAGTTTTGAAAACTGTAACCACACTTGTGTCCGCTTTACCGGCATTGCCGTGTCTCACCGTGACTTGAACAAACTGGCCAGGCAACGTAAAACCACACCTCCTGCGTGTGTGTGTGTGTGTGTGTATGTGCGTGTGTGTGCGTGTCAGAGTGGAGCCCCGCTCTTTGTGAAACATGCAGAAAGAATAGAGAAGTTCACGCATGCTCAGGTACCGAAATCTGGCACTGATTGATTTAACGTGAACATGTTCATGCATTAAGCAGTGTGCATAATGCTTTCACTTGCAAGCATCTCGGAGTGCTCCTTTGTGAGCACATGTCTGAACCACATTCTTTGTTTAAAGGCACATGACAGCGTGGGTGAGTGTGCGTATTTATGTGTGTATAATGCAAACTCGTATGTATGTATGTACAGTATATGTGTATGTGAGTGATTTGCTGGCAGTGCCTCTCTGTCCTCTGAATTATTTCCTCTACAACCAATCATGGGGAGGCTGCTATTCACAACACTATAAAACACAGAAAGCATGGCATTGGCACGTTTGTTTCACAATGTACACACACACACACACACACACACACACACACACACACACACACACACACACACACACACACACACACACACACACACACACACACACACACACACACTAAAGCAGGTGTGCATGTGCACCAAGAAAATATGCACATTAACACACATACAACACTTTTAAATCCAAGGAACATTCCCTTTTATATTCTTGCCTTGCTTCATTCAATGTTAAATGATTCATTCAGTACAGAATGGAGATGGTTGGCTGTGAGCTGCGTTGTACTACAGCCTCTCAAGTATGAGAATGCATGTCCCATGATGCCGTGGTTTTGAATCCACCCTCACCCACCCTCTCACCTTTGTCGTTACCCTTTTAAACAAATTCTGAATAGAACTGTTGTGAATTAAAAATTCAACAAGTATGCTATTGGGGTAAGCAACATTACCACCTGACAAGATGTAAAATATTTGACAATTATACCGAAGGCTGCTGAGAAGTTGCGCACATAAGTAAAAACGCGTAAGACATTTGTTATATTTTGTGTTATTTGTGTAATATTGTTTAACACTCAACCCCTGTGTCTCAACTAGAGATGTATCGGTATCGGCTCCGATACTGCCTAAAACGCTGGTATCGGTATCGGGATGTACTGGAGTTTATGCACCGATCCGATATCACGTAATAAAGCCCTAAAGAAAATCTACGTTAAAGTAGTTTATTTATGTTCTTTTTCCGTTTGACTGTCAAACTAGATAATAAAAGAAAGTTTTGTGGCGTTCATTGTTTGTGTTTGTTCATGTTTCACAAAGAGTTTAACCTGAGCCAGACCGACAACAAAAACAGAAATCATATCACATCCATACAGGGATAGTAGTATACAGTTGTTAAAACACAATAAAATATATGACACACTGGTATCGGATCGGTACTCGGTATCGGCCGATACGCAAGTTCAGGTATCAGTATCGGGAAGCAAAAAATGGTATTGGGCCATCTCTAGTCTCAACCTGTGAAAGCTTCACTGGCTTCATTTATCACAGCAGAAGTCATACATGTTGCTTACTGTGCAGGGCTGAAGTAATAAGATTTCCAATCTCTAATGATATCACACCTTCGCTGCTAATCTTCACAACACTCCCACAGCCCCCTCTTCATATATTCAGAAAGAAGTAACCTAGTTCAAATAAATAAATAAATACATTATTTTGTTTTTATTGGTTAGCAACAGTACAGAAGAGTAGTGACTGTTAAAAGAAAAGGAACACATTTTGCGGGCATTTGTTTTTCTTGTAGGGCTTCTTTGTTTAACGTTAATAAAATGTATTTAGTGGGACATGTGTAACACAACTGCTAGCAATTGTAGACATGCAAAATTCTAAACTAATTCTAAACTACTTGCTATATGGAGGACTACAAAGACACACGATCAGAGCAAAACAATATCTTAGTTTAAATAAGTGACTACTAAGTTTAAATGTTAACACTATTTAATAATGGTACATGAATTATGAAATCATGCATGATGTTATGGTTTTGGTATTTTGGTCTTGTATTTTGTTCCATTTCTGTTGCCTGGTTTTGTTTATTTCGGTTGCCTGTATTATTATTTCTGCATCTTCCCTGTGTTTGTATATTTATTCTGTATATTTCTGTTTACTTATCTCCTTGTCTACTGTGTTTCCCCTGTCTTGACCGTGTTCTGTGTATTGTGCATTTTAATTAATTCCTGTGTTCCCTGTTGTGTTGTGTCAAGTTTCTGTGTTTAAGTTATGTCATGTTTCCTGCCTGTTTTTCCCAGCTTTCTGTTTTATTTTGATAGTCTGTTTTCTGTTTCGTCATGTCTAGTTTTACTTTGTTTTCCTGCCTTTGTTGATTGTCCTGCCCTGCCCTGATGTGTTTCACCTGTTGCATTACCTGTCCCTCGTTTGTTCATTACCTCTTGTATTTAACCCCCGTGTTCCCTTTGTCTCTTGTCAGTTCGTCTTGTATTGTGCCTGCATTTGTATCCCCGTGCCGTCAGTTTGTGTATCTTTTTGTATCCCGTTGCTGTTGTTTTTCTGTTTTCTCCCTGCCGGACGTTGTGAGTTTTCCAGTCTCTGTACTGCCGTTTTTTGTTATATTAAACCCTGAAGTTCTACCACCTCCTGCCTGTCTGCCTCTCTCTGCGTTTGGGTCCTCTTTTCCCTGCTCACTATCACACATGACTTAATGCAGGAGCAATATGTTAATGAATGCATCAATTAAAGTATTTCAATCTTCACATTCTCTGATTTATTAATAATGTTCATGTCTTCTTCATAGGTAAATCTGTAGTTAAAGTGACAGGCTAAATAAACTGAATTGTAGTGTTGTAATCATGATTCACTAAACATTACTTACATTACATGTACCATTATTAGAAAGTGTTACCGTTTAAGTTTAAAACTCCAGCTGTATTACACTGCTCTGGCTAATATTTACTTGCTTTGGTGAGCTTTACTTGTTCTGTGGTCATATTTGGTATTGTAAATCCGTGGTGTGTGTATGTGTGTGCATGTGCCCTTGCACCTGTTGAATACTGGGAATTCTTCTTATCACAATACCAAGTGAATTTCCACTGTACTTGTCTTTCCCTTTGTTTTTTTATTGTACTCTTCTGCAGCATTTCTTCTTTACTGTTCTTGCTTTTGTCGTATGTTGTTGCAGTGCTGTGCCGTCGAGGTGTGGAAAGGAATTCTGCTGACACTGATCTTTGATTATAAAAAAGGTTTATTACATCAAGTTTTCAGCATCCCTTTAACAAACTCCTGTAGAGAGTTTGGAGAACGACCAACCCAGAAAATCCTCAGTACAAATGTATACAAAGTCATGACCTGTTCAGATACCTCACTTTCTTTCTCACTCTTTCTCAGTCTCACTTCCACTGTCTCATTCATTCTCTTTCATCCGTCTCCCCTCAGCTTTTCTAATCCATTTTCACTTTTATTGGCTCCCCCTTTTTCCTCTGCCTCAATCTTTGGCTTTACTTTTATTCCCTGAAATGTAATGTTCTTTGTCTGTATCTGTCTCTATTGGTCTCCACCTCTCTGTTGATGTTTGATATGCAGTCAGTGAGTACAGAAACAGGCATTGGAACTAAGATGTGTTAAACACTTAATCATTGTCGTGGAATCGTAATGTGCTGTATGTTTGTCGTTCTGTCTGACACACTTGGCAACACATTACAAAGCTGTGCCCATCTGAACTGTAGCTTTTAGTCTAGTGTTCATTTAGGGTCTGAAAAAGAACATCAACAAATTGAGTGGGAGAGATCACTAAGAGCAGGCATTTGCATATGGTGTCAATTTTGGGGTTTTGAAAACGTTCTCCTCACTGTGCAGATAAAGAGCAACTGACCACTTTTGTTCTTGCCCATATTAATAATTAAAGGCTACCGCTGCTTTTCATACCTACAATATTTGATTACTGTGGTTAGGTAGTTATGTTAACCTGAATAAATAAGCCAAACTAGTGGTCCAAAACTCCACTGACATAATATAATGCATTATAAATACATTACAAATTCAATATAGTGCACCCTTTCTTTTTTTATGTCACAGTTTTGTCCCCCACATCCAATTTATAAAAGCTCAGCATGTAAACTCCTGGTGAGTGGACTGTTATATTGCTCTACATGCTTACAACAGTCAAACTACATCTATGTACGTCCATGCACATCAGCATACAGTAGATTGCAACATCACAGATCCTGAGGCAAACATATATACTGTGAAATAACTCATGCAGACACTGCATGCAGTGCAAACAACATTTGGTAATAATAAATATGTTAGACAGACAGTGACACTAGGGGGTTAGCTGTGGCGGCCATTCAAACAGCACTATGTGATAAGAATGTGATATAGGTTGAATTGTTATACTGCCAGCCCCATTGTAGGTACAGTATATGCTTATTTGTTTTGCACTGTCCCATGTTTGTATAGTGGCATGTCTCAAAAGTGTAATTGACAGCTAATCATCTTAAAAAGACACAAAGTAATGCAGACCTTAGCATCAACAGTATTTTACAAAAGGGCATTTCCCACTTTCCATATTCAGGACATGGTATTCTGAGTGGACATGTAGCTCTTGTGCTGTAGCTCCTAATAAATCCACAAGTGCTTGTCTCTCAGCTGCTCCCAATATGACATAATTCACAGCATTATAATAGCTTACAAGTTTGTACCCT
This sequence comes from Zingel zingel, assembly GCA_023566125.1. Lineage (NCBI taxonomy): Eukaryota > Metazoa > Chordata > Actinopteri > Perciformes > Percidae > Zingel > Zingel zingel. The sequence continues at coordinate 19,048,710 of CM042314.1, read as the reverse complement.
CAAGCAGGTCGAATAAAAACCTCATTGTTATTTACAGCAATGAATTCCATTGGGACTGGTAGCAAGGATTTGTTGTGCTGATTACAGTTACTGTAGTAGTTGCAGCATCCAGATTAAAGGGGTTGGATCTTAGATACTGTAGGTAGGTCCTGGGAAAGGTTTTGCCATTTTATATGTGATGTGCCTTGACCCTTATCAAACTGTGTCTGTGCCAGTGTTCTAGATGTAGTTTTAATGCATTACTGTGAGTCCTCATCATTACTGTGTCTTGTTCTTTACATTTCTATCATTGATATTCCTCAAACTAGAACAGTTATTTTAAACATTATGCTCAATGTATCCTGTGGGTTTACATATCTCTGAATTCATATTTAGACCATCTGACAGTAAAACCTAGTGACATTATTATAAAACCAACATGTAGAAACATGCATTCTTGGTCTTAAATCAATAAATAATTGTATGCATTTTATATGCTACAGTTTTTTTGTATGACATTGTTCTGTATCCAAAAAAAAAATTCTGTATCACACAGAAATGTTGCCCTCATGTTTTTAAACCAGAAACCCCTAAATAGATGTCTTACCTCAGAGGACACACTTGAGCACAAGCAGTACTTCTTGCACAATGGAATCTGTTATTGAGACAACATCATTAGAACCTCTGGCTGCGGACAGCCCTCTGGGCTGGCCTCTGCTTTTCACTTGTTTCACTGTCTCAGCCTCTCTCCTCTGCACCCCCCTCCTGCCCACACATGCACTTTCTTTACTCCAGGCTCTTCATCCATCTGCTGACCTACAATCAAAGGACAATTCACATCTGTTTTTCCTCTTTATGTAGCTTTTATTCTGCTCCTCTTTTGCTCATTCTTTTTTACCTCTTTTCTATAATATCTGAAGCATGGTCTACTTGTTACCAGCTTCATAAATTCATAGTGTTGGAAACTGACAGAACATTTCATAGCTGTACTCATTCATACAGTAAGAGAAGGAAAGTCTATTCCGTAAGTAGATTCTGAGTTATTGCCTCCTCTGAATCTTTGTATTATGTATTATGTACTGTACAGAGGACTACAACATCACTAACACTAATTCTCTACTGACTCAAAAGTGCAGTCAAAGACAGTACTCAATGTGTAGTTCGGCTGGAAGAAGTAAAAACTTGGACATGTGCTCCTAAACTCAAAAGCATATGCTGAAAAAAGAGATTTTGGTGTCTACTTACTACAATAGACTGCATCTTAAAAGAAATCCATACACTATGATGTCCCAGTCCATATTTGCCCTGTCGGCAGAGCTGTCTTTGAGATAGTGTCAATATGGTGTAAATATAGATGGTTACTTGTTGTGGCTTTCTTTTTCTTTTTTTACTGCATTAATGTTTCAAAACTGACACACTACATTTTTTCTTTTCCTCACTCTTCATATTTGCCTTCTGTCTGCCATTAGTCAGAACAGATGTTTGTGGGGAAGCAACATATTGATAGCCGCACAGTTTTCATATGTAAGGTGTAAAAGGTTATCAGAAAGGAAGGTTTATGTGTTTTTTTGGCTGACAACAGATTAGTTAGCTACATTATCCACCACTTATAGCTCTAGTGGCAGTACATTGAAATAGAAATTAATAGAAATTTTACATAATTTTTGCCATCCTCATCACCATTTTGATTTAAATTGTGCCGTTCTTAGACTTAGACTTCTCTTTATTGATCCTTTTGGGATGACTCCCGCAAGGAAATTAAATATCCAGCAGCAGATTTTAGCAGCATACAAACAAAACACTCTTTAAATAAAGAGGTATAGAAAAAAATACAGTATAAGAATAACAATATACATAGACTTTTAGCTAAATATTGTTTACAAAAAGTAAACAAACAGTAAAACAACAATAAACTACAGATATATATATATATATATATATATATATATATATACAGTGCCTTGCGAAAGTATTCGGCCCCCTTGAACTTTTCGACCTTTTGCCACATTTCAGGCTTCAAACATAAAGATATAAAACTGTAATTTTTTGTGAAGAATCATCAACAAGTGGGACACAATCATGAAGTGGAACGAAATTTATTGGATATTTCAAACTTTTTTAACAGATAAAAAACTAAAAAATTGGGCGTGCAAAATTATTCAGCCCCTTTACTTTCAGTGCAGCAAACTCTCTCCAGAAGTTCAGTGAGGATCTCTGAATGATCCAATGTTGACCTAAATGACTAATGATGAAAAGTAGAATCCACCTGTGTGTAATCAAGTCTCCGTATAAATGCTCCTGCTCTGTGATAGTCTCAGAGGTCCGTTTAAAGAGCAGAGAGCATCATGAAGAACAAGGAACACACCAGGCAGGTCCGAGATACTGTTGTGGAGAAGTTTAAAGCCGGATTTGGATACAAAAAGATTTCCCAAGCTTTAAACATCCCAAGGAGCACTGTGCAAGCGATAATATTGAAATGGAAGGAGTATCAGACCACTGCAAATCTACGAAGACCCGGCCGTCCCTCTAAACTTTCAGCTCATACAAGGAGAAGACTGATCAGAGATGCAGCCAAGAGGCCCATGATCACTCTGGATGAACTGCAGAGATCTACAGCTGAGGTGGGAGACTCTGTCCATAGGACAACAATCAGTCGTATACTGCACAAATCTGGCCTTTATGGAAGAGTGGCAAGAAGAAAGCCATTTCTTAAAGATATCCATAAAAAGTGTCGTTTAAAGTTTGCCACAAGCCACCTGGGAGACACACCAAACATGTGGAAGAAGGTGCTCTGGTCAGATGAAACCAAAATCAAACTTTTTGGCAACAATGCAAAACGTTATGTTTGGCGTAAAAGCAACACAGCTCATCACCCTGAACACACCATCCCCACTGTCAAACATGGTGGTGGCAGCATCATGGTTTGGGCCTGCTTTTCTTCAGCAGGGACAGGGAAGATGGTTAAAATTGATGGGAAGATGGATGGAGCCAAATACAGGACCATTCTGGAAGAAAACCTGATGGAGTCTGCAAAAGACCTGAGACTGGGACGGAGATTTGTCTTCCAACAAGACAATTATCCAAAACATAAAGCAAAATCTACAATGGAATGGTTCACAAATAAACATATCCAGGTGTTAGAATGGCCAAGTCAAAGTCCAGACCTTAATCCAATCGAGAATCTGTGGAAAGAACTGAAAACTGCTGTTCACAAACGCTCTCCATCCAACCTCACTGAGCTCCAGCTGTTTTGCAAGGAGGAATGGGCCAAAATGTCAGTCTCTCGATGTGCAGAACTGATAGAGACATACCCCAAGAGACTTACAAAGTATTAACTTAAGGGGGCTGAATAATTTTGCACGCCCAATTTTTCAGTTTTTTATCTGTTAAAACAGTTTGAAATATCCAATAAATTTCGTTCCACTTCATGATTGTGTCCCACTTGTTGTTGATTCTTCACAAAAAATTACAGTTTTAAATCTTTATGTTTGAAGCCTGAAATGTGGCAAAAGGTCGAAAAGTTCAAGGGGGCCGAATACTTTCGCAAGGCACTGTATACATACACAGTATATATATATATATATATATATATATATATATATATATATATATATATATATATATATATATATATATATATATATATATATATAGGACTGTGTATGGTATTGTTATTGTACAGTTAATGAATAAATGACATTATTTAGCATAAATTAGAAGTTAAGAGAAATTAGAGTGTCCAGGTATGTGTGTGAGTAGATTATAAAATTATAAAATATTGCACAGTGAATGAGTGAGTGGCTACCACTCCTTCCCTTCCTTCCTGTTCTGTTCTGTCCTCTTTACCTATTTCCTCCTCCCCCCGAGTGAGGAGTTGTAGAGTATGATGGCATGAGGGACAAAGGAGTTCTTGAGTCTGTTGGTCCTACACTTGGGAAGGAGCAGTCTTCCTCTGAACAGGCTCCTCTGGTTGCTGATGACGGTGTGCAGGGGGTGGCTGGCATTGTCAGTAATGTCCAGCAGTTTGTCCATTGTCCTCTCTGCCACCGTCACCAGTGAGTCTAGCTTCATGCCGACCACAGAGCCGGCCCGCCTGATCAGTTTATCCAGTCTGGAGGTGTCCTTCTTGGATATGCTGCCCCCCCAGCACACCACAGTATAGAAGAGGACACTGGTAACCACAGACTGGTAAAACATCAACAGCAGTTTGCTGCAGATATTGAAAGACCGCAGTCTTCTCAGGAAGTAAAACCTGCTTTGTGTCTTTCTGTACAGATGGCTGGTGTGTGTTGTCCAGTCCAGTTTATTATCCAGCCACAGCCCGAGGTATTTGTATGACTGCACAGCCTCCACCTCAGCTCCCTCTAGCAGGACTGGTCGCCGTCTTGGTCTGGACCGCAGACATTTTGACTTGTCACAGCAGGAAAAGCCCAGGTCGAACTTGTAACATAAACAATGACTCCAATTTATTTAAGTGTCCAAGGAAGCCACACCAGTGAGCCATCATGCACAGTAACTGTGCCCTGGGATGGGATGCAGCCATCATCAGTGGTATTCATTTCATATGTGTTTTTCCTACCACAACAAATGTCAAATTGTCTGCAATGAAAAAGTTTGTAACACAAAACAAAAAACGATGTCTTCTATAAGATGTATTCTTTACAATACTAACAATGTAAAGCGCAATGTATCATAAAGCAAACTGTTCAACACTTTGTGAAAGTTGAAAACAAACAAAATCACTGACAGTAAACACTTTCTGTTTTAGTAAAAAAACTAACTTCAGTTCCAGGGAAATAATTTAGCTATCAGAGTTGTATCTGTAAGATGAATGTTTCTTTGAGTGCTGCAAGACCATTGCAACAAATCTCTATCATCTAAAACATTCAGCTCATCCTTGTTCATGCTGATAGTATCCATAAAATGAGAAGTTATAGGATACTGCTGTGCAAATTGTAGTTTTGCTCTGTTTTACAGCTTTAGGAAAAGCTGTGAACTTCAGGCAATGTATTGTCTTGGTTTAAGAAGATTGGATGAGTACAATTTGAATCTCTCTCTTCACCCTTCAAAGCACATCGCAATGAGAGGGAGAGAGAATGTGTGCTTAATTTAACTTTGTTATTTATAACCATTATTCACTTGACTGAAAATATCGCTTTGTGGTATTAAAAATAATTAGAACTGGGTACTGGTAATCCTTATGCAAATGTATTATTCAATTGCACTGTGGTCCTGAGCATAAGTCTTGTAGCTAAATCTTAAAAAGTTAAGCTGCAAAAAAAAAAAAAGCTAGGGTGTGTGTTGGTGTGTGTGAGTGGTTTCTGTGTATGCATATAAATGCTTGTAAGTAAAGTTCACTCTGATTTGTGTTCCATTCCCAAATCGTCTATCTGTCATTATCCAAAAACTATAGTGCATATTCTCTCACACATGCAAACCCGCGCACACATACACACAGTGAGGGGAGTTATCAGAGCTTAGCACAGGACATGCACAATAGGACAATGCTGTAATTCAGGAAAGGTTTAGTGATGAGAGGGAGAGCAAAAGTGGATTAGTATGTGTTGTGGCAGCAACAGTCCAAAGTCAACATACAGCACTAATGTAGAAATGACTTTAGACAACGAAAGAGAGCTGTGAAATTGATGCACGTTCACATGCTAACTCCGTTTGTTTTTACCAATGGTCATACTGTAGTAAGGGTTTGAACATGTGTGCTTACTGTGTCATGAATTTGTGTTTAATTGCATTTACATACATGTGAGAGGGCTGCAGGTGGATTCCTACATTATGTCAACTAATGTACTGTATGTCCTGGTTCAGTGTAACATCAAGGTTATATACCGTAGACTGGGGCAATTCACAAGGCTTACTATGGCATTATGGAAACATTTAATCTTGCAGTTCTAGCACCAAATTCTCAGAGGAAATTTGTGTCTCAGTGTTATCCAATTTCCATTATTTAAAAACAAATGTGATGATAAAACACATTTCAAATGGGTTTTGATAAGCCAAACTGGAATTGTTATAGGGGATGTTGATAGCAGTACTGCAGATATTTGTGTGTCTGTCTGCATTAATATACATCAGTTGTACAGTAGACACACTAGAAGTGGTAGCGCTAGGCAGTCGGCTGTTTATGCACACAGACACTCAACTCCTATCAAGGGCCGTCCTGTCTGGCTGTGCAGTTCTGCAGCTCAGCAGAATATGAGAACAGACAGTCTTATTTTTCCGTCTTCATGTAGTTGCCGTGGGTTATGCACACTGGAGAGCCATCTAACCCTAGCGCATTACTGTGTAGTCAAACCAAATCAGGCGTGTGTGCATGCTCTCATACTGTACATGTGAAATAAGGGTAATCTCAGTGCAGAGTGCTCTATACAGTTCAAATGTGTGTGTGTGCAAATGGAGCCTATCTCTGTGAATAGATGCAGTATGGTGGGGAAAAGCTGTGTATTGGGCCTTAGTTTCCTAAGGGGAAAAAATACAGAACTGCTGAAATGTTGCCTTACTAGAGAGAAACGCAAGAGGTTAGACAAATGTGAAAAGTAAGCCAACATTATGCAATCCAGTGGGAAGTGTCCAAACAGCAGCTAATTATGTAGTCTGCTCATTTGAAATAATGTTTAAAAGGTCTGCTAATCCCATCAGGTTTATTTGATTTGCCCTCATTCATATTTTGTTCAAGTTGTCAGAGATATGTTGATGCAGTGGTTTTGAAATTGACACAATGCCATTTTGAAAAGTATTAAGAGCCAATACCAGGTTATGCCATAGACAGAGAATGATTCAACTTTTCCAATGATTTGAGCAGTTTGGTTATTTTGATATTGCTCTTGTCTAGATATTTTTGTTTGCACATAAGTAAAGTATATGCATTACATTTTATAACCTTTTTTTTATTTGAATCAGGTTTTTATAAATTTTGAAAGACAGACCAGGTAGTAAAGTGTGATAACCAATACTGGGCTTATGTATGATAAGAAAAATACAAATGCACAGTGTGATGGCTTTGTTGTCTATAGTCTTTATTGGTACTATCAACTCAGATCTCGTGTCCAATCAAGCTGGCCACTGCATGCAGAGCAACGTCCCACAATTGTACATAAAATAATACTTCCTGGGATGAAACATCTGTACATTTTTAGAATAAAAGCCTGAGGCCAAGTAGTGGTATGTATCTTCATGGTGATCCTGTCATCACTGTGCTACTTCTATTTTTCAGGCATTACTGTAGCTGGCAGCAAAAGACTAGGCAAGAAATAAATCCTTGAACAATACTTCCACACGATTTTTTTGTGAAAAAGAGGAAGTGCCTTGTGAATTTTTTTTCTTACAACGTGTCAAGCTGTAATGCACATATTGTAACAGCTGTCATCTTTCAGCAGCATATATTGGGAGGATTTTGTTGATTTAGTGGTCAGTTCACAGTGGGAGAAAGATAACAAAGATGTTTTTGACAGCCAAAAACAACTACATGCTATGCACTTTAATCCAAGGAGCAACAGCAAGAGTTTGTGCTGTGGCCTTAAGACATACGGTTGGATGTTTCTGGTTTGTGTGCATGCTTTTTTAGGTTGTTATGCAATGGATAGTGACTGTAGTCTGAAGGGGATGCCTTTGGCAGAGTGAGACAGGAACGGTAGAGTACATGCTCTTTCAGCACCACTATCTTATATCCGTGTAGCTGGGCTCCTGCCTTTGCCAGCTACCTTGGGTGGAAGTCCTTAGCAACGATAATCAGTCCCTCTTTCACATAATGACAACTTTTGTGAGCTCCTGCTCTGCTGAAATATTTGACAGTTGCTACTGTAGGATGATCATTTCATGGTTCAACTATGATTTTGTATCAATGTTGAGTTAATTTCAAAGTTGTAATTTCCAGACAATCCAGAGGGTGCCATGACCTTTTTATAAGGAAAAAAAAAAGGATAATTCATTCCTCATGTAAAAATGCCATCTTCTTCATCCTCTTGGATAATTCTAATTAACTGATAATTATGTATCTTATATTACTGACTTGAAAAAAGAAAAGGAGGGTTAAAAAAATGCAGATTTGGCCAAGACTAAACCTTGAAAGCATGGATAACGCTGCCAACCAGCAGTGACTTTAGGCCTCTCTTGGGAAAATTCTCAAACAGGAATATCCTGATGACTTCGGAGGGCACTGGAGTCTGCTGAAGTCCTCAATACCTGTAAAACCACTCTTGGCTACATGTCCAGAAAACATCAGGACTGGTTTGATGAAAACAACACAGAGATAGAACAGCTCATCTCCATTCAAAGAAAAGTTTTTCACTTGCCAGGCAAAAAGGTTGGCTCATTCCAGAGCCAAGGCTACGTCCAGAGCCGAGTGGGAGCTTAAGAACACCTGGTGGACAGAAAAAGCTCTGGAAATTCAGAGACTGGTGGACTCAGGTGACACCAGAGGCTTTTTAAGTGCTACTAAGCAAGGTTATAATCGTTAACGGAAACGAAAGAAATAACGAAAACTAGGTGGGGAAAAAACATTGTCGTTAACTGAAATAAAAATAAAAAAGAGCTATTTACAGTAGCAACACTGGTCAAACAGGGGTGTATCATAGAACCCACCCTGTTTGCCATATTTATTGCCACCTCATTGATGAAGAGCTGCCACAGGGAATTCCAATCCTATACCGAACTGATGGCCGGCTCTTCAACCTTAACAGGTTTAAAGCCAAGAGCAAAGTTAGGAACGCCACCATCATGGATCTTCAGTGTGCGGACGACAACGCCATCTTAGCACACTCCACAGAAGACCTCCAGGGCATCCTGAATGCCTTTGCCAAGGCATACCATCATATCAATCATCGCCTGAGCTGTGCCAGTGGTGCATATGCCAGACTCAGGAAAAGAGTAATTGAAGACAGAAGGCCCAAACAAAACTCCTGGTCTACAAAGCTGTGGTCCTCCCCACCCTGCTGTATGGATGTGAGTCATGGACCACCTACAGCAGGCACCTGAGATCCCTGGAGCAACATCATCAAAGACACTTAAGGAAGATTCTGAGGATCATCTGGGAGGACAGACGTACCAACATCAGCGATTTGGAGGAAGCCAATATGTTCAGTATTGCCACCACAATAATGCAGTACCAACTTCGATGGACTTGCCATGTTATTCACATGTCAAACACTCGTCTCCCAAACAGATCCTATACTACCAGTTGAAGGAAGGTTGGTGAGTCCCGGGGGTCCAAAAAAACACTTTAAGGACAATATTAAGATCAGCCTAAAGAAATTCAAAATTCCAGTAAGCAACTGGGAGCAGATCTTTTTTGCTGGAAGACAACTGTTCAGGAAGGAGCTGTGCGCCATGAAATGGAACTCTGCCGTGTCGCAGAGACCGGAAGGAAAAAGAGAAAAAGGCTCCTCTACCACTCACCACCTCCAGTTTACCCTGCCCACACTGCACCACAATCTGTGGATCACGTAGTGGCCTGTACAGCCATCTAAAGACCCACTAGAAGACGACCCTACGGAGAGGAAAGTCGTACTCATTTTGAGTGACCGCAGATGAGGATTACTGAATTACTATTAATATATCAACTGAATTGTTGTCACAGTTTCCAAGAGGGATCTCACCAACGCATGGCCTCATGGCACAATATTTAGTAATTTCATGTTGACTGTATCATTTTGTTCGTAGCTCCACATACTGTATATTGCAAATCTTTCATTTTATGTTTTTCCTAACTAACCTAATGACATAATGTGGAAGCTGTCAGTTGCAGCAGTATGTTGCACAAAAAAACAGACCACAGAAAAGTAACCTGAAAGCAACAGAAAATAGATGTTTTTATCTATTTTTTATCTAATGTTTTTACAGAGTTTAGATTATTACATTTAAAATGTAAATGTATCTAAAATTATAGGTTTTAATGAGCTCTTATTATAGCTAATATTACCATGAAAGAATCAATCTAACTGACCTTGGAAGCTGTTCAGTAAATGTAACCAGTAGTACTGGCTGTCACTAGTGCCAGTGACTGGATCATGAGCTAGTACTGTAAGTCTCTCCCTTGATCTGACTTGGCAGGACTTTAATGGGACCTGATGAGGTGTTGTCAGCTACCTGCTTTGCCAACATACAGGCTAGGTGCTGCTGGCTCTTGTCATTGGCATTAAGTGCAATAGCCATGAAAGGAGTCAGCTTGATCTGCCTTACTTGACTTTTGAGGACAAATGGTACAAGCAGCACTGGATTGTTCCATCATTCACAGAAGCCAAACGCTATTGGTTAACAAGTTTTTTTTAATAGCTTCATTGCTACACTGTTTAGAGGCCCCCAAAACTAGTAATTCACATGCAAGCAGCAGTTGAACAGATCTTTCACTTAAGTAAAAGTACCAATACTACAATGTGAAAATACTTGTCCTGCATTTGAAAGTTTTCTTAGCCACAAAAAAAGTACTCAAAAGTGTCAAAATTAAAAGCACTTTTTTTCAATGATAAATTATTATATGTGACATTATTAGATTGTTAATATTAATGCATCAGTGCATACGCAGGATTTTATCTGTTGTAGCTGGACAAGGTGGAGCTAGTTTAAACTACTTTATATAAAGTTAGGTAGTTTAGTAAAATGGTTCCCAACCTAGTGGTCTGGCCCCCTCACAAGTACCACAAGATAAATCTGAGGGGCTATAAGAGAAAAGAAGAAAAAACTGTTGTGATAAACAAAATTGTAATAATATTTTGGGATTTGCTTTTTGTAAAATATTGATAATTTGTCCTAACACAGTTATTTAAATAAAACCAAGTACAGTACTTGAGTAAATATACTTTACTTTGTAACATTGGCTACCAGAATTATCTGTAAGCTCTTTAATATCTAACGAAAGACTACATTATTTAGTAAATTCATACTGCTAAAGTGATGGGTTTAATATGCAAGCACCTGTGTTTCCTAGAAATTATTGTAATAATCACAGTGAGTGAGCTTTGACATAAAAAATGGATGTGTCTTTTTTTAAGCAAGGTAGAGGGTTAAGTCCCACGCCATCAGCTTTTGTAGATCTCTGGTGCCTTCACTTTAAATCTACCTTCACTCACCTTCTTGGGTCTGCTCTTCCTTGGTGTCTCTCACTGACATAAAATACTAACCAAACAGAAAGTCTTTTCCCTGTCTTTATTTCCGACCAAATAGATTATGTGAAGTAGAAGCAGCATTTTCATTACGGAAACTACAATCATGACTTCCCCCCCCTTTCTCAATTATAAAAGAGATGGAAAAAAGAAGGACCAAACAGGGAGAGACAGCGAAAGGGTCAATATGAGGTCACCGAAGAACATGACTAGAAAAGTAATCACCTGTCTGACAGATTGTTCTTATCTCTGTCTAACATCGGTTAGTTTTGTCTTTTTCGTCACATTTCTTTTCCCACCAGACTTTGTGATGAAACGCATCTTTGTTGTAGACAGAAAAAGTGTTAAAAATGAATTAAACACAGTGATCCATTGTGTCATGGTTTAGAAAATACAGAACCTCAGCTCTTTGCATTCGCTTCATCAAAGAAACTGTATACAGATGTGTTTGGCAGAAGGATAGCATATTGAGATTGTCCTTTAAATGACAGGCCAGACTCTTCTATTGGCAAGCATCACATGCTTCATTTTGTGACTAGGACCCATAGTGGTTTATGGACCAGTGGTGCATATTGAATAGCACTGTGAGAGTGCACAGGTTGTAGTAACATATTTTTGTCACATTTTAGCTCAAAGACACATGGAAGAATTGCAGCCCATTGGTGAGGCCAAGGGTTGGGTTTAGAAGGAATATATTGAGTATGGCCAATAAAAATGCAGTTTTCCCTAGCCTGTGAAACATTTGTTTCCGCATCACATCACTCAAAAAATGTCCGAAACAGATCCACCACAGAATGCCTTCCCCTAATCATATAGGCCATTATGACTTCCATGAAACGGGTTGATTAGTTATTGAGTGGGATCTGTGTGTTCATGCATTGATTGATAGAGCCATGGGAATAGCGCAGAATATGGCTGCACATTACACCATTTGCTGTCGACATGGTTTGAACAGGCAGATAAAGTACAAAGCTAGGTAATCATTAAGAAAACCGTACTGTGTACTTCATGAACGTGACCGGCTCATGCGCTTCTGTCATTTATTGTAGACACTGCCATATTTACTGCGACTCACCAAAGTAGAGCATGGTCGTAGGCATAACATTACAACCAGCTCTGAAATGCTGTTCCAATACTTAAATCATATTGTTCAGGTAGGCATCAAGATATTTTGTATTGTATTCACTAACCAGCTCATAGATATATACACTTTCTCTTTTAATTTACTAGTGCTGTCAGTTAAACGGTGTAAAGTGTGACTGTATTTTGCTGGAGAGGATTCTAACACCAGACTGTAGCTGCCGTTGTCTGAAAAACACAGACTCAGCCTCGCCTCGCCAGCCTCGTGGTGAATTCAGAGTTATTGTAAAATACCCTTTTCCCATCCAGTGGTTGTTTTCGCCATTTTGTGCTCTAAACTTTCTATTGTTTTATATTTTTGAACATACAGAACAGACAAATACAATTAAACAAGGTGCTCGTTTTATATATGTATGTATATATATATATATATATATATATATATATATATATATATATATATATATATATATATATATATATAAAAATCTTTTGGTTCAGGCACCATTTTAAAAATATCGTTGTATCATGTTGATAAGAGCATTAAAATAAGAAAAAATAATGTGACAAAAAGAAAATAGAGAAAAATGTGCGATTAATTGCGAGTTAACTATGACATTAATGTGATTAATCACGATTAAATATTTTAATCATTTGACAGCACTATAATTTACCCAACAAAGACACTTTTTAATGCATTTAATTAATAAATAAAAAGTTAATTGAAGTTAAGTTAATTCGGACTACGTTTTTTTACTGTTAACAAACAAAAAAATGATAACTAATTATTAGTAATGCTATAATGCATTTATATTTGCATACATTATAACATTTTAGATATTAAGTATGTGTTAATGATTACCAAATTATTTGTAAACCTTTAAAAAAATCATTTTGAAAACCGTACAGTATAAACATTATCTGGATCATTTTTGTTATAGATCACCAAAAAAGACAATGGGGCCAAATTAATGTTACTTGATGCTTTATAAACCACTTATCATTAACTAATTATTATAAACATTATTTGCAACAGTATAGTAGCCAGCCAAATAATGTTTATAGATGGTTTACAAAACAATTATTAACAATTATAAAGTATTGACTATCTAAATTTCTAAACTAATTATTTAATATTACTTTAAACTAATGATAAAATAACAAATTACAGCTAACTAATAATAAGTAAACATTATAAATCATCATTTCACTGTTTAACAGTAAAATAACTAACTCAATGTATTAATGATGGTTATTATAAAGTGTCCCCAGAAAAAGGAGAGGGAATGTAGAGAGAGATTGGGACTTAGTATGCAGATAAACTCATATTCAATTATTCCATCATGATGAATAGTTTCTCAAAAGCAGTGTTGCAGACTGAAAACATGCTCCACTGGCATAGCTCATGGAGTGAAAACAGCTACAGGGCAGAAAGAGAAGACAGGGTTTTGATCAGTAGAATGTCTTCATCACTTGACATTTCAAAAGTGAATTTTACCATTGAGAAATATTTTAATGTCAAACTGAAAAACTGGCTTTTCTGTATTTTCAACCAAAGGCGCATAAAGTACAACTACTTCCCAGGAGTTTCACACAAAACTCTAGGCATGTCTGAGAGCATCCATTTTGTGGAAATGAAAGGAAACACAAGGAGTTACTGAAAATAAATGTTTTGAATCTAACTAAATGGTCAGCCTCACCAAGTAACTTTTAAACCCTTCACTGGTATTCACCCTTATGTCTATCTATGCCTTGCCTACAGACACTTGACACAAGCACAGAATAAGCAAAGGCAAGAAACAATATTTTCAGCCCACACTTTTAGTCATTCATAGTAACAGATTTTAGTGACTGTAAAACAAAGAGTGCTCTCCTACTTAGAAACCAGGTAAAACTGTAATTATGTCATTATGTTACACATATTTTTTATAACTGCTTATAGTAACCATCTGAAAACTGTTTTCCAATAATGCTTAGCAGATGCTACAGATGATTTCTCAATCTGGTTTTCTCATAAGAAACTAAGCAACAGGAGTGGTGCTTGAAATTAAATATCGAGAGGCAAAGGGAGACTGTGAAAAGAAATAAAAGATAAGAGGATGAGCGTTGTTTTGCAGGAAAGGTTAAAGCACCAATTAAATAGATGGAGATGGTAAGATTGGTAAATATGAGTGAGAAGGGTCGGGAGGTAGGGATATGCAGAAAGATGTGAATGTCGTCATAATTTTCATATACTAGGAGTGGAATGGTTCATTCAGTATTTTATATGGCTGGATTTCTTATCAAAAGGAAAAGTGCCATGGTGTTATTTAAAAAATAAATAAAACTAAAACATGAAGTGCAACATAACCCAATACAGGCTGTAGCTACACTGTTTTTAAAATATTGCTCTATTCATACTATTTACACATTCCTCTGCAAGAAAAATATTTTGGGATTTACTTGGTTGCTAAAATGTCGGCAGATATTATAGCGTGGCTTAAATAACGTTACTTTAATCATATGCTGAAACCCTGCATCCTCCACGACTGCATATATTCGCTATACACCATTCAGTGCTTTAGTTATTGATTAGATTGTCCTGTCTGAATTTGCATGGAGAGGCTGTTTAAATGCTGCTGGTAGAAGGAACGCTCTCTTTCATGCGCTGTCCACAGACACACTGGCGTAATGTCTCCATAAATGTGCCATCATATTGGAAGTATTGCCGCTAGCAAAAACCACGTGCTGCACAGTCGCCATTTTATCCACCACTTTTCCGTCACTATCAAGTAAAAACAAATTCTAATATTCCCATACAGGAGATCTAGACTGACTAACAGCTGCACTGGACACTTCGTCCCTGCCAACTGAGGCTCTACTGGGTTATCGGCGCAAAGCTTTTTCCCCATAAAACTTTATTTGATGTTTATTTCTGCACAAGCCTTTTTGACTGAAATCTGTGGGGCTAAAATGAACCGAACCTAGAGGACCGAACTGTTCAGGTGTTTTACTTTGCTGACTACCCAGTGTTTATTTTTGAGATTAACAATTTTATATTTATTTTTTAAACAACATAGAAAACATACAATGTCTCCCCAGCACAACACTTCTTAGGAACCCTCCAGAAAGCTCAGGTACTTTCCCCATTTACTATTGTTGACATCCAATCTGGCAAACCGTTTATATGATATTTTTTCAAACGCCGCCACCATAGCCATCTCACAAGCCCACTCCTGATTTGACAGCAACCTTCATTCCTCCATCCTCTTAAAATAATCTGTCTGGCTAAACTAGTCTGGACCCAGCTTCTTATGTGGTCATCCATCCCGCCCAGGTTTGACCCATCTCCCAGAACAAATAATCTTGGGCTGAATGGAACCTGGGTCCCTCCAATCCGACATACTGTAGGTTATCATGTAACCTGGTCCAAAATACCCAGTGTTTATTAAACCTATTTGGATTATCTTATGATAGCCTCTGGAGTAGCTTTGTCCTTTCTCCTCCATTTGTTTATTGACTAATTGGTGTAAACAGGTTGAGGTTTCTAAACGCTAAATGGGATGTTAAACGGGAAAAACTACTGTAAATACCTGGCAATTTATTTAGTTACTTTAAGTTAAATGTGAACATTCAGAACTCTTTTTGTTGACTGTTTAGTTTCTGCTCTTTGACTCTACCCAACGTTGCCATAGTCAGTTTTGATTAACATTGATTGCAGTGGGAGGGAAGAGAAGGGAGATGAGAGGAGGGGCAGAAGAAGATTAGAAAGCAAAAGGGAGATGGAGTTGGGGGTGTGAGGGGTTTGTGGGAGGAGGTAAGACAACGAGAGAAATTTAGAGTGAGAAATGAGAAAATGAAAAATGAGATTTAAGAAGAACTGAGGGCACTTAAAATGAGTTAAGTCATTGACAGATAAACTGGACAATTTTATGTATATATATATATATATATATATATATATATATATACATGAATATATTTTGTCAGTCTCCTCTATCATTTCACAAAACAGAAAAAAAGAAAACCAGGCAGAGGGTTTCTGCACAGCATCATCTCTTTTACACTTCATATTCAGCAGCTGGCAAAATAATGTAAACTAAAAGTAGGTTTTTAATTCAAATCCTGCCTTTCTTTCGAATCCAATAAGTTGCTGCCACTTTTATGTCTGTACTGGACTATGGTGATGTTTTATACATGCATGCCTCATCTCAAAGTTTACATGCACTGGACAGTGTGTACCATGGAGCTTTGAGTTTCATCACTGGTTTTAAAGCCCTCACCACTGTATGAACATGTTGGATGGTCTTCTTTGTCAACACATAGACTTAAACACTGGCAGTAAAACTCCAATGGATGACTTGCTTCTGAAGGGTTGAAAATCAGCAACTTTTCCTCTTTAGCGTTTAGCTTAGCGCAGCGCCATTGCAACCATTACCAACACTGGCCTGGCTGCGTTTTCCTCCCCAGCTCCACCCTCCCGTCAAAAATTGTCACATCCGGTTTCAAAACACCAAGATGGCGATGTCCACATTGCCAAACTCAAGGCTTTAAAACTGCATTACACAAACCAATGTGTGATATCACGGATGCTACGGCCACTATTTTTACTATTTTTAATATATATATATATATATATATATATATATATATATATATATATATATATATATATATATATATATTATTTTTTTAGTTATGTGAAACAGTTTTCCCCAATTATACAATCTCAACTGTATACTCGACATTAGGGCTGCACAATATATCATTTTGTTATAGTTATCGCAATATCAACTGTCACAAGTTAGTCTCTCTTGTTTACTTTCCAAAGATTTTCAACTGCATACTTTTCTAAGCCAAGGTCGCCAGCTTGGGGCAAACAGTAATGGAAAGCAACATCAAAATCACCTTTTTTTTGCCCTAAATGTAAAAAAAGAAATGTTTTACAGGAGGAACTTCAAAGCATTTTGATAACAAAGTTAATCTCTGTGGGAGAATGCCAGGGGTTGATAAATGGAGAGAGGGAAATGTAAGCACAACATCCGCTATTTGTTTTCTTTGCTGTGAGTTTTTCCCTTCTTCATCTTTAGTGTTCTCTTTCTCTCTGCCTTATTTCTTAGCTTCCTCTGTCATATTTCTCTTCTTACCCTCCTCTTCAGTCTCCACTGCATTTTCCCTTGTATACTGCCTGTGTATTTCTCCCTCTCTCACCAGCTGAACTCTCTCCATGAAATTCTATTTGTGAAGTGTCAGAGGTCCAGGCAAGCTGGGTGTGAGCTGAGAGAAAGTGTCATAACAAACAACACAAAACAGAGGAGATTGATTCAACGTTTATCGCAAGAGTGCAGTGGCAGTTGAGAAAATTGGTGTAGGACTGCAGAGCTGGATATGCTACACAATAATAGAGGCATGTCTAAAGTTATATCATCCTAAGCATATAGGGCCTAACCCACTGCACTGATACAAGTTGTTTCAATAAACAATTTCCATCTTCTGAACAGCTACTGAGAGTCTCAAGTGGTTGTTTATTTTCTATTGCAATGATGCTTGGCAGTAACACAAGCCCTGATCTTATTTGTAAGTTATTATTTGTTTCTGGCATCATTTCACTTGTTGACAAGTGTGTGTGTGTGTGTGTGTGTGTGTATGTGTGTGTGCGTGTGTGTGTGTGTGTGTGTGTGTGTGTGTGTGTGTGTGTGTGTGTGTGTGTGTGTGTGTGTGTGTGCATGTGCGTGTGTGTGTATGCGTGCATAGAGAATTGTATGAAGCACAGAGGAATCAAGCCTCGTCACAGCTTGGGGGGCCGACTAAATGTAGTCATCCAATAGACAACCTATCACACTTGAACACTCACGAAACACTAGCTGGTCTGCTTGATCTCATCAGTATTTACACTCTGTCACATGTCCACATTTTTCAATTCATCAATCTTGAAGTTGCACTTTGGTGGCTGCGATGCTCTCAAAATGCTTTAGAGATGATTTTCCTTAATACTTATTTTAAATATTAATATTAGCACCTAAATTAGACTAGCCACAGCAGTCGTGCACCGTTTAACACCATTCACTGAATACACACCAAATACAGTACTTGCTTAATTTTGGCGCATCAGCGTTCATCAATAAAAATAAAAAAACCCTCTAATTTGTTAATACTAAGCCTGTTAATCAATACTTATTCGGACGACAGATGCTACATTAACTGAAAGTGTCTGCTCCGTACAGCAGCAGCCGCAGAGTTTCAGCACAGAGTATCAGGAGTAAGATTTCACCTGACAAGAGTAGGACCTTCCCAGCTGAAAACTCTTCTTAAAACGCCCAGCTGACAGCGCTTTGGAGGCGCAGCATTTCTTTTTCTTATGTTTTAAATTAGGGCTGCACGATATGAGGAAAATATCTAATTGCGATCATTTTGAATGGTATTACGATTGCGATATCATTCACGATATTGTATGGAATGATAATTTTTGTATCATTATTCTCAATTTCATTGAAAATTATAAAAAATTATAAAAGTTAAAATGTGTGATCTGTACCAAACAAAGATTTTTTCTTTAGTCTGTAGGATACGATTTGTGCAGCCCTTAATCAAATTATGTATCATGGTTCGCATGATACAAAGTTGAACAATTTTCCAACTCTCAACTACCAAAAAAAAAAAAAAACACCAACTGTGCAGTGGTCCGCGCAGAATAATAAACGCTCAGCGCCTCATTGCGCAGCTGGCATTTGTAGAATAGTGTAAATATGCGGTGCTCCCATTGCAAAGAATACAAAAGTTACGCTGGCCTCAGGAAAGAAACACTTTGGTGGACACAGGCGAACATCTATTCTTGTCAAATGTCCGGTGTAATCGGTAACATTATGTGTTAAATGTCCTAACTGTGGCATTCTTAACCTGAATATACAGTAGGCATCCATTTTATTGAACCACTTAATCATATTGAGGGTCACAGGGGTCTGGAGCCTAGAATACTTGTGTGAATGCAGTGTGAACATATGTTAACTCTTTACTATAGCAAATGGGCCATAAACAAGATTTAAACCAAGGATCTTGTCTACTTATCTTAACTGACCCTAGGGATTTTGTCAAACCTCAGTATCAAAAGTACAAAAATATTTGAAAAGCTTTTAAACTTTAAAAAGGCAAAACCAAAATATTCTCCTTGTCACATAATATAACATGTTATATACAGTAGGTGTTAAAGACCAAACAATTTGACTTTGAAGCTGAATGAGTAAAGCACTTTGAAGGTAGATGAGTGAGTAGATGTAAGTAATGAGTCCCCAGAATGGCCTTTGTTGTTAGCGGACTGGTGCAACTCTGTATAAAATTCATAAGAATAACGGCATGCACACTAATGAAAAGAAAACTGTTCTCCTGCCGTGCAGAATCGCTTAGAGCAGCATCCATAGTATGATTTAAGCTTGTGCCTCAGAATGCAGCTCATCTTTCAGTGGCCAGTGTTGTAGCAATTTAAGAATAGGTAGTGACATATTCAGGTCACAGTTGTTAGCACTGAATAAGGTATTGAGTGCTGTTCCAGGTACTCTTCAGTGGGAATGGGGTGTCTCAAGTGAAACGTGAGTTTGTACATATATTCATGTGTATTAAAAAAGGACTGCTTTACCCACCAGGG
Source organism: Zingel zingel (assembly GCA_023566125.1). Classification (NCBI taxonomy): domain Eukaryota; kingdom Metazoa; phylum Chordata; class Actinopteri; order Perciformes; family Percidae; genus Zingel; species Zingel zingel. Next base: position 19,028,922 of record CM042314.1, on the reverse strand, counting down.
ATGATTCCATCAGTCAGTGATGGTGCTTTTATAATGAAGTTTTTTATCTCTAGATAGTTATTACGAAGTTTTTGTCCATAGCCATCCATCCACAATCTGTCCTTGAACAGCACATTGTCTGACAAGTTTGAGTCAATCAAACCGTGTCATTCATTTTTGCTGTTCACCAGGGAGGAGCATGTTTCAGAGGAGACGGTGGACACTGTTGTAGATGTGTTCATATTTCTTTAACTCGACTCCTATTGGTCCGATGTCTTTATGTGACTCCAGGTTTCTTTTTTTTTTTCTTTCTTTTTTAAGGTTTGCTTTTTTTAATCTACCTCTTGTATTGCTGTCTTTCAATGACAGCTTGTCTATCAGTTTTGACAGTTTGAGTGCACTGCTTTGATTTTCAAGTTGGCAATCTTAACTGTCACCGCATCTGTCTTCATAGTCCCATTAGAGTTCATGTTCCACAAGTTTCGATCACAACTTTGAATTTTGACAGTAATACACACCCATACTCCCAAACACATACTTAAGTTACATACATGCACATGTATATAAAATAAGTCACAAGATGGAGACAAGAGCTCCATAATATGACACAAAAACAGACAAAGACAAAAAAGAAAATTGATTCATTAGTTTACAGTGAGTGTCATGGTTTGACTAAAGTTGTCAACTCAGAGTGAGCTGTTGTCACAACCTTTAAATGATTTATGGATGGACAAAATCATTTTTGCAGCTCCAAATATCCCCACAGGACCAAGTGTTTACCGAAACTGTCACATTGAGATCGTTCCAACTTGAGATTTAGAAGAAAAACTCTGTTTCCCAGCTGGGCTATTTAACTGCCGCTTTGTGTGTTTATTGCTATGTGTTTCTTTTAGTAGATGTGTGAGCATGAATGTGAGTATTGTTTGTATGTCTGACTGATCTGGATATTTAGCCATCTCAACATACTATATATAATTTAATTCCAATACTATGCAAATAATTAAGTGATGAACACAAAGTTGTACAAAGTATACAGTTCTGTTTTATAGTTGCGATGCATACTGTGTTTTATTGACATAATTGTATTAAGTAAATTAATACAATACAATTTTCATTTTTATTTTTTGGTAAATGAACTGAAACCGGTGGTGGTAGGGTAGGAACTCAATCTAAAATTATCTGCTTTTAGGGCGATTGTTATACAAAGCACACATGATTTGTAGTTAATATGTCAAAATGTAAAGTATAGTTGGTTAAGTATATGCAGGCAGAGCAAATTCTGCCAGTAATATTGAAGGACAGATGTTGGTCTCTTTACTTATTTGTGACAGCTAAATGATCATCACACTGACACATAAAGAAATAGATAGAAAAGTTAAAAATAACTTCTGCTATATTCCATTTCACAATGATCTATGCATGGCAAGACACTGTGTATTTTAATGTATTCACATTCGTTTTCATCCAGCTCAAATCATTTTCTGCTTTTGCCTGCCTGTCTCTCTACTTGTCAGAGCCAGAGGGATGACTGGAGTGGGCACCTCTCCATCTTATTACAGGGCTTTAATTTCACTACAGAAGCCAATTGGGACAGGAGATGCAAGAAAACGTGCAAGGCGATGAAAGAGAGTGCATGTAATGTGGCTGTCGCTTGTCTGCTAAATGCCAAACAGTTTGACTAACCACTTCAGTCAGTCTCTTAAGTCTAGCTGTTTAGTGTATGTGTTTCTGTGACATGAGAGGCTGAGGTAAGGAAGGCCCTCCTGATCAGGTCATATCTGCAATACAGATACAGATAACCCCATCTTGTGCCTCACACACTTAAGACACCCACTCTGAGAATATAGTATTCATTTATGGTGCTTTCAACTCTCCAGAAACAAAGACAGGCCTTTTGTTACTGAAATTGGTGTGCTTATCAGTTGTTGCTGAATAGGAAGTGAGTCTTATTTTCTGTACAAAGAAACACAGATGAAACCTTGATTTCACGACATCACACAGTCTGGCCTTAACCAGAATGATACTGCAGAGCTGTTGAATAGAAGTCAATCTTTTATTTTATTTGTGAATTCTTTCTGAAGGACTTTAGGTTTTTGTAGCTCTTTGTAGCTCTCTGTCACTTAAGTGTATTAGACCTAGGTGAATGTGAATGTCTGACGGGACAAGACAATTAGACTGGTAGTAAACACAATGTTACACAATCAGTACAATGTTAATAACATTAAACTAATGGCTAAAAGTACAACAATAAGACCAAGTTGTTATAAACTGGAATATCCTTGAAAACACAACAGTGATGGCTGAAAAGTGATACATAACTTTAACTGGAGTGCGATTGGCAGACTGAGAAGAAAAATAAAAAGGAGAGAAAGATGGTTAGTAGGCGAGGTGTGCAGATGGAAATTTCTTGCAAATAGAGTGACAGAACTTCAATACAGTAAAACTGCTGTTGCTCACAGTATTATATTTAAATGAATGTTTGAATGAAACAAACCACCGATAAGAGAACCTAAACAAAACAAAGACAACATGATAAGGCAGAATCACAGTAAGACAATGCAGACATAAACAAATATTAAAAGGTAGACTGAAACCCAGAAAAAAGAAAGATCAGAACAAAAAAAGGAAATCCTAAAACGAATGGAGATAAGACAGCGAGTGACATCTATGAGGAGATGGATGCTAAAGAAGAGAGTCATACTTGCCAGTGCGGGTCCCTGCACTCTAATGTAGATAAAAACAGGCAGGATAGACAGAGTGTAGATGAGCTAAAGATAGGCATAATAAAACCAAGGATCAGAGAAAGCGGGGTGGATTGAACTGAAATAAACCGATGGATTCACATGATACAGGATATATGGTTGAAATTTAGAAGAGAAAGAAGAAAAAGGAAAAGGATAGACTGGTGGAAGCAGGAATGGAGAGATAAATACATCAGTAAACAAAAGAAGATGGATACAAGGGGAAGGGTAGGGGTAGAATGATAGAGAGAGACGTAATTTAAATGAAATGAGGCAGAATAGCTGTAGTGATCCTGAGGGATAAAAAGAAGTGAGGATATCAGTAGATATTAGCTATAATGGATGACAGACTTTCTTTAGTCAGATAGACTGTGCTGAGATTGCGTTTACCTGCACCTGAATGTGTGTGGGTGTGTATGTATGAGTTTGTTTTTTTATTTTTTAGTTGACTAGCCCTTCATACAACTGCTAAAGGGTCTGCTGTGAGCAACAGTTTATGTAAAACTATCTAAAGATGGAGCTGGAATATGTAACATTATGCCAAAGGTACTTCCCAAAGGAGGGGTGACAGTTTCAGCTCAATAATAATGCTAAGTTTGATACAAAATCATAGTGAGGTTATTATGAAGTTAACTTTTTTGGGTTGATTTGTGAGTAAAGCACTATAAACAACACCAAGTTGAAAAAGAATGAAGGTACACAGTGTAGATTAGGTTTGCACTAAACAGTTCAGAGAGGAAACAACTTTTGATTTTATTTGAATGAGATCCAAGCTGATCCAGTGTTTCCCACATCATTTGAATTTGTGGTGGTAGCTGAATTACATTTTATTTTATTATTATATATATTTTCAATCTTTTTTGTTTCCACTTCATGTCAATGTTTTGATAGCATGATTTACATGGAATCTGGAGGGAACGTCAAGCCTTGGACCGCAGTCCATAGATGAAACTTTAAATCACACTTATTGAACCTTTACTAAAAATAGTATCCTTTACAAGATAAAAAAAAGAAGTTGTAGCATATTTACATTTTGTCCGAGTTCTCAGTTGCAGATGGCTTTGAATAAGTGGGCTGTCTATTCCTAGACAAAAATAGCAGACTAACATGTAATCAGCGAGAACACAGTGTCTGTGTGAATGCAAACAACATTTAACATCCATTTTGCACCCTCAAAGTACATAATATAGATTCACCATCAATGTTTGATGTTATTTCAATCAGTGTTATTCATTCATTCATTGATTAAACATCAAATTAACACTGACACAATATAAACCAACACAGCTTTATATTCAACAGGATTCTGCAGTAACCTGCCAGCAAAACAGAACGTCGATATCAGCTCTTTTCAGTCTGACACTAAGTTGGGCTTCAGTTGATAGCGTTAACAATCACCAAGTCAAGAAAAGAAAACCAAACCGCTCCAGACAGACACAAAACTACTATTGGTTTCAATTCAGTTGTACATTATGTGTAATCAAAAGAGACCGATGTGAATTAACTTGGTTTATTTGACAACTGCTTTTTCTGTAACTTGGTGTGCTGGGAATATATTTCAGCCCGACTGTAGTCTGAGATGACATTGACTAGAGATTAAACACTGATGTTGGATCAACATTAATAAAGGCTTAAAACACTAAGATTAAACCCCTTAATCTTGTGTACCAATCAAAATAAATCAACACGAGGATGGTCAGGGAAACATTATGTTTTCCTCTCGATCTCTAAAGAGGGTGCCATTAATCTTAGACCTACATAATATTCTGTCTGTAAAAAGAAATTCATAATATAATCTCTAGCTAATAGAACCAAGCTATTTGAGCCAGGCGATGGTAAAGATGGATAGAAAGAATGGTTAGAATAGAACCATTGAACCAGGGCAAACGTGTGTCAAACAGGAAGTGCAACTTTTGAGCTTACAACCTTGCACAGCAGCTTCTAAGAAGCTAAAGTAATTGATGTTAGCTTACACTGTTTAGGCAGCAACAGTGCATCTTTAGCAAAGACTTTTTACTCATCTTCCTCTGTACAGTTACGTGATAGATAATCCTCCTATAGCCAGTGTTGTCAGTAGAGGTACTGGAGCAACAACAGCAGCAGCTTAATCATACCGGTCCACAGAGAGAAACGCGACTGCTGCTGCCCAGCAACATTTTTGCTCCAAAGTGAAAGCCGAAAGAGAGATGGAGTGCAGGTGGAAAAGCCCTTTATCTGGCCATTACTTCCTTTTCTGTTCAGAGCAGCAAAATGAAACCGACAGACTGGATGGGACTGTTATGTGCTGCTAACACCGGCAAAACCATTCCTCTTTTCTCCTTTCATCTTACAGAGCACATTAAAAACAATAAAATATCTCAACTAGGCATGGGCTGATTACCGGTTTCAAGGTATACCGTGGTTTGAAAAAGTCACAGTTTCAAAACCACTAAACTTTTCTGTCATACTATTCCCAATGTATGAGGTTTTTTTCTGTCCTTGAGTCTTCAAGGACAGAAAGTGCAGTTTAGAAATCCCTCTCCCTGCCAGTGTGCAGTGTGTTTCAAAGTAAATACATTGTGTTCCATGGTAAAAAAAGTTGTTGTTTTTTACCCATACATTTAAAAAAATAATACAGCTGTAATTGCTATACGGTAATACCGTGAAACCGTGATATTTTTGCTGAAGGTTATCATACCGTCAGAATCTCATACCGGCCCATGCCTAATCTCAACTGTGCATCTCCCATTTATTCCAATTTATATCATGAGTCTTTAAAAACCCTTTAAAAAAGTGTCACCCTTGGATCCTGGTGCACAGACAGACCTGGGACCCACTTTGAATCCTTGGCAATATTTAAAAAACATGTTGGTCTTAAATGTAATGAAACACCATAAATGCAAAAGAATAGTGTGGCCAACACAATATACTGAAAGTAGATATTATGGCCACAGTCTGCCTGGGCTCCAATATGAAAACCAGTAGACTGGGAAAATTACTTTCCAGTAAATAGTTGTCACAATCTTCTAAAACGACTGCACAGAAATTGTGAGCCAGTACCGACTCTGAGAACCACATCATATCTGGGCAACTGTTGTTGTTATACCCATTGTTAGCAGAACATAACAGTGTCTTTAATAAAACAACAAAACAATGGTGGTATGGTCAGAATAAAATTATTTTGGCAGACTAATTGGTTTAAGTTTTCCTCATGTCTGTAGATCTCAGTCTCACGGTGTATAATGAGAAAACCAAAGTCATATAAAAACGAGGGAGGTTCAATCTAAACTGACTGATCCCTTTCATGTAGACTTTACCATATAGAAATATTGATAAAGAGAGAGTGGTATTTTGACACACACATTTGTGTGTCCATATGTGTGTGTGCACTCTAGCTCTCTTTTACGAGTCAGTGTGACAGTGAAGAAACACAGTAGCACAGTAAATCTGTATTGATTGTCAGTAAATTGGTTTGCACTTATGACAACTTGATTGTGAATGCAATAGCAGTAAATCCACACACACACACACACACACACACACACACACACACACACACACACACACACACACACACACACACACACACACACACACACCCACACACACACACACACACACACACACACACACACACACATCCTAAAGCGAAAAATAGTCTGCTGAAAATTGTTTTCTGTAGTCAGTGCATACTCCAATAAAGCAAATGTATCAAGTGAGTATTAAAGCAAACACAATGTAGAAATTAGTTTCTTTAGTACACAGCTACAGTATATTCACTTTTGGAGGCCAATGATTTCCCCTAACTAATAAGGTATAATCGTCTAGCCTCCAGTTGCATTTGATAACTTTATATATTTCATTGCAACTGTATGCTGTCAGACACCTAGATTATTATGTAATTTGATCTAAATCTGATTTAAAAAGGCAAGTGTATCCTGCGTGAGGATTAGTGTCCAGGATTTATGCTAAACTGATGCAAGTATCCGTAGGAGAACTCCCAATAGTAAAGAAATGGGAGCGAGAGCTGAGCTCGGAGGGGAACATAATTAATTGGGAGACAGTTAGGGACAACATTTTCCACTGTTCCAAGAACCCAAATCACCAGCAGATCCACTTCAACATATGTCATAGGACATACTGGACTCCTCAGAAGAGATACGTCTCTAAAGTCATTCCAACTCCCTATTGCACGTTCTGTCAACCTGAACAAACTGGAACTTTCCTGCACATGGTCTGGGAGTGTGAACAGGTGCATGAGTTCTGGAATAAAACAACATCAATAATATCTGATGTGATAGGATGTCGAGTTCCTACTGACCTGATTGTTTTGTTACTTTATGATGACTCTAAATTACACCTACTTGGGAGACAGAAGAAAGTTTGGCTAGCCGGATCAACCGCAACCAAGAAAATGATAGCTGGTTGGTGTATTTTCTAGACATAGTTATGCTTGAGGTTTCTACAGCAAGGATTAACAAAGCCAAATCATCAACTATAGACCTATGGAAAGGCGCAGCAGCACAAGTATCAGTCCTAATGACCTCAGCATCACAGGAAGTAGAGGAGAGCGACTAGGCAAGGTGTGATTTTGTTCTTTGTTTGTTTGTTTTGTTTTTTCTTTTCTTTTCCTTGAGACCGCAGAGGGTGGGGGGTGGGAGAGGGTGGTTGTTCTTGTTGAAATGTGATTGTCTGTTCTGTATGTTTAAAATGTAAAAATAATTTTAAAAAAAATATCTTAAAAAAAGAAAATAAAAAGGGAAGTGTATCACTGTAGGTTTCATGAAATAATCAGTGTTGGGCAAGTTACTTCCAAAATGTAACACAAGATTACTAGTTACTGTCATTTGAGAGTATTTAGTTATATTACAGTAATACTGTCTGAATTGTAATGCTTTACACTACTTTTTCGTTACTTTAACCAAAATAACTGTGGAAGTGTGACTTGGCAGATAGCTTGTGAATTTCACCACGGTATCAACAAAGTCTCATCTTTATCCACTTATCCACATAATATTTTGAAGGTCATTCTGTATTATTAATCTGAATCTGCAAAGTAACTAAAGCTATAAAAATTAGTGAAGTAAAACGCACAATAGGCTACTTGACTCTGAATTGTAGTGGAGTAGAAGTATAAAGGTAGGAGAAAATAAAGTACCTTTCAGTTGTATTGAAGTACGGTATAGTTACTTTCCACCACTGATAAAATGTAATGCTAATATGTGTAGCAAGCCTAAACATTAATTCTAGTTTATATCTGTCAGTTGCTTGGACACACAGCTGTGCGCGCTGACATACCGTCACCTGTTGGGACAGAGATGTTGTCTGTAGCCTACTGTCTCTGTCTCTGACAACGGGAACAGTGACAGGACAGCACCTCGCTTCAACGCAGCGTAATAACTCCTGAAAATAATCCGAGTATGTCCATCTCGCAACTGTAGAATCTGTCCCTGCAGTCATCTCAACCATCATATTCCAGCAACAGGAAATAACACTCACAGACTTTTTTTCTGTGCCAAAATGTTTTGCGGTGTTGGTGAATTCTTAAAAAAAAAGATGGAAAAAAAAGTTAATATCAGGTTAAAATGCGTTGTAACTCGCGTTACTGAGATTGTAACGTGTATAATATATAACACGTTACACCCAACACTGGAAATAATTAAGATTGTTTGGATATAGTATTTGGAAATCCTTATTTCATGATGGTCCATTTACCATTGGTACCTTTGCAAAGTATAGGCTGTGTAAATAACAGTGGACATTATATAGAAAATGCAACAAACTAAATCAGTCAGTTAGAATCAAGAGACTGTAATATTTGCATCTTTCTGTGCAGTTTGCTATTCAGTTTTAGGCAATATGCTGCAACAAAAATCTTCAAAATTACCTTCAGTATGAAATGAGGCAAGATTGCCCATACATTTTGCCCTCATGAAAGAAAAACACGGAAAAAACACTTTTATATGGTGGCAGTAAGAGATGAAATGCTGCATCAACAGGAAATATGAAGCAGATTTTATCAGCTTCAGTTATTCAGTGAGCGTGTATGCTTATTGAACGAAACATATGTTGACATTGGTTGAACTTACAAATCTGAACTTACTTATTGAAAGACTGGCACTTCATACCGTAAATTATTCCTCCGTCAAAGGAAGAATTGTTTTACTTTATGAAGAAAACTTTCGGCCCTAAACTAACCAATCAAAAGTATTCAGAGCCATTCAGTCAAGTGGAGTTCATTTCTGTATAAACAAGTCATTTAAAAGAATTATGAGGCAATTCACCAAATATCCTCTTCAGAGGGATGTGATAAATGCTTTAACAGTGGAGAATCTCCCATCTCTGTGCCAGTCCCAGATTACACAGTTGGGGAGTCTAAATATAAGTGACTGGAATCCTAAAAACTAAGAAGACAGCAGACCCATTTTCTCTGTCGTTTGAAATGTATTTAGATGATTCAGTGCCCAATTTTCTCTTGGTCTCCACATCCTGTTTGAATACAGAGAATGCCTTAGCAAAATGTGCACTTTTGTTGTTGCAGCTTCATCAAATCCAAATATGTCAAATCTTGTATTCCCTTTAATCTAATTCAATAAGACCCAGAGCTTGAGAATCCAAAGCGAGCCAGGCTTTCTATAACATCCAAAGCGGAGTCGGGCTGTGCGTACATGCGTGCATATGTGTGACCGTGTGTGTATTTGAGTGTGTATTGTGCATGAGCCATGAAGTCAGACTGGTAAGCAGGTTCAGGAATACAAGCTTCCATATTTAGAGAGTGATGACTTTAGTCGGGACATGCTGAAAGGGACCCAAATTCACAAACGCATACCACTGAGAAGTTTCTTTTTTTGCCTATTTAATTAACATAGAATTCTCACTCACATGCTCACTAAGACTTTCTTTCATTCAACATATGACAATGCTACCATTCCTCCTTTTATAATGCTAATGCTTCAAATTCATTTTTTCTTTTTTAGACACTGCAATTATTGGAGTTTTTAGTGTCCTTCGGGGTCTTTCTGTTAGCCATGAGACATGCAGAGGGGAAGAGAAAAACAACTTTAGTCTGGATAGCATCAGAGGAAGAGTATATACACAAACAATTGTATACCATCATTGTAGAGCACAATGTGCTTTAAGTATAAAACAAAGTATATACACAACAAGAATAATACTGAAGGTCAAATTACTGTATGCAGTCCTTTACAGTACACATTATACTGAGAGAAACTGGAGAGGATTAGATTCTTAAGAATTTACAACATTGACAAAATTGCACAGGATGTTCCTAAACAGAAATGCCACTTCTCTGTATGTGTAATAAAATTGTGACATTTCTTGACATTAGCTCTCTTCTTCGGTCAATACACATCTCTGCTGGCTATGACAACAGCCTTGCTTGATGTAAGCTCTGAGACTTAAATGCTATTTTCATTTAAACACAGAAGCTGTACAAGTCTTGCCCTTATGAACTAAGAAATATGAACTTACTCATCATTGTGTTACATTTCTGACTTTGTGAGTCTTTATTGGTTATGTTAGCATATTGTAGCTGATGACATCTTTTAATACACACCGCCCGCAACTCTGCCAGCTTTCATTTCCACAGGTTGTTTTTCAGTTTTAATCTACAGATGTTGTAAAAGTGCAATCAGGTTTCCCTCTCTCTGTAAGTGCATACATCATATATTCATAAACCGCGGCATTGTGATACAAATTTAAAAATAGCACAGTCTTCTTACTGGTTTTCAGTGCTGGCATTTTAATTTGCCAGGCTTAAGTCTGTAATCACAGGCCAACATTTCATTGTAATTGCTGTGAACAAGTGGAAATGAGGCAAAAAATAATACATGCTTGTAATCATTTTGTGTTGATGATTTTAGAAACTAGCTGCAGTAAAACATGACAATTCTTGCGGCATAATTACAACTCCACATTAAGAGAGTTTACAGTGTATGTACTATGGTGTACATATAGCGCATGCAGTTTATAATCAAGTTACTTTATATAACCAAAGATCACAAGTTCTCAGAAAGCTTTGCAATCTGTAAATCTTGTATTTGTTATTTGTAATATTTATTCACCTGAACAATTTAACAACTTTCATTGAGCAGCTTTACACAATATTTCTAATAGAGGTCAAAATATTGGCTAGTGGCTGTGGATGAGAGAAATCATCTTGGGTCAACAGGGTATTATCGCAAGCAGCATTTCATTGACAGCTTCTAGTCAGCTTTAGTCTTTTGCACCAGCTAAACCAAATAGCACTGTCTGTGATCTCATGAGTTCCCTCTCATCCCTCCCCCTTTCCCATCCATATCCATATGAGCAGACTCCATATATATCTCAGACATAGTTAAACACCATAGGCAGTGTCCATAAAGTTTAATTTGTAGCTCTAACAAGATGTCAAGGTCACGCTGCTGTAATGTTATAGGAAGCCTGGCTCTCTGACAATGGGAAGTAATGAAGTTCTATTGGTCATAGTTGAGGAGGCCCATTGTTGGGCTCAGAGAGGGAACATTAATGGAATGGATTATTCACGGCAGCCTGTTGAAAGGTTTATCACTCAGTCAAACCGGGATATATATTGTCTGTACATGTCCCCTGTTGATGTTCTATCTCTGTATAGTCCAATACAAACGTAAACACACACACACACACACACACACACACACACACACACACACACACACGTACACAAAACATTGTTTACTTTTTTTTGTTAGAGGGGGTTGATATTGTCAGTATTTCCTGGACCTTCCATAACATTTAATTGTGTGTATTAGCTACACTGCACTTTAAAACGATTGCATAACAAGATTCCTGACAAGGTAAAAAAATAAATAAAAAAGCATGCATTGCCTTATTACATTTCCCTAGTATCCTCCTAGACATCAAGTCAGCTTAAAAAACTAAATAATAATGGAAACAAAAATGGAGCAGGAACAGCAAAAGTATCTTTGTTTCCTTTTAAAAAGCATGGTATTACATTTCTGTTCTAGATGGCTCCACATCACTCTCATAAGTTCAGGACCAGTTCAACTCTGACGGGCACTTAAGGGGAGGAAGTTGTCCGTGCATCTCTCTGGGAGATTAGTAGGCCATATTGTAGCAAGCTTCAATTATTTCTCTTTCTCTTGTTCTCCCTTTTTTTCTCTGATTGTTTTGATCAATAATCTTAATGGATGAATCACTCTTTGGTGTGAGAGGAAAACACACTGATTCAGAGAGTGAGGATGAGTAAGGGAGTGAAAGAGATTGAAAGGGAGAGAAAGTCTATGTGTGAGAGCAGCAAAGAGCTTAACAGATTTGAACATGTGTTATTTGACACAGGAGCAAGTCCCATGGGTGTTTTTGAGAGTGTTGGCGGTTGTGCGTGACTCTTTACCTCCCTATCATTAAGTCAACTCCTTCCTTTCCTCTTTCTATCCCTGACATTTTTTTTCTCCTTTCCAGCTCTTGGTCCCTCCATCTGTTTCTCCATTCTTCACCATCAACCTCCTATCCTTCATTTACATTTTTCATTCCCCGACATTTCTCCTTATAGAGAGCACATAAACAAGATGTACAGCACTATTGTAAATCACAACATCCCAATCTTCTCTGAAAAGAGATGATATGAGGAGACAACAGGCTGGATTCAGCACTGATTCATGTGAGGACTGGCCTGATTTAAGCAGTCATACCGAGGTAAAGTTATTTGAGATCTTGTTTTATATAAACTTTGTTGCAAGTTTGCAAGGTCTTGTGTTTGAGCTGTACATTGTGAGACAGCAGGTTTCTTTAGCTGAAGTGATGGACTTGACAATTGCCAGGAAGTTGTAGCGATTAACCAAGTTGGGTTACATAAGTGTTAAAATGCACAAGAAGAGTCAGTCACAATAGTCACAAATATGAACAAATGTGTCAGGATGAAGTGAAGGTTTGGACCCAAATGCAGTTTAAACAGAAATTTATTACAATTACAAAAAAAACACTACAGGCAGCACACACCATGAACAGAGAAACACACTAACAGAACACACTCTAACAGAGGAACAACCACACTAACAGAATACACACTAACAGAGGAACAACCACACTAACAGAATACACACTAACAGAGGAAAACTAAATACACCAGGTAACGAGCACTAACATAAGACAGGTGATAAAACAGGTGAACCAAATCAGGGTGGGGCAGAGCAATCAAAAAAGGCGGGAAACAAACAAAGACAGGAAGAAGCTAGACAAGACAAGGGAGACCAGACAGACTACAAAAATAAAACAGGAAACAGAACATAACAGAAAAACAAGACTACCACAATAAAACAGAACAAAATACCAAAACCCTGACAAAATGTTCATATTTAGTTTCAGATTTGGGCTGTAGTACTGCCATGGAATATCAGTGCACAATAGATAAATGTAAATCTGCTGATTGGTGTCTTTTATAATAATAAATAAAAACAACCTTCATAGCATGCTGTTTGGCATTATTTAATGTACCATATTTTGTACATACATTTTAAATACAAATCTTAATATAAATGTATAATATAAATATTATTAGGCTTTTTTATCCACAGATATATTATAATAAAAATATAATGCTAACGAATGTAAGCAAGAAATGGATGGTATACAGTGCATTTTATGGTCTCTGTTTGTTAGTGGCTATAAAAATGGTTTCATAAACCACTTTAAGGTCAATGTTTCAAGGTGTTTGGATTTGCTGTCAAATCAAAGGTTCAATGAGTATTTCTTTGAAAAGGTCTTAAAAAATGAATGCCGTGCATTTTTGAACATTTGAGTACAGTAACAAATTTTTACTTTCTACTATAATCCTTGCCGGTGTAATTATGTCGGTTTTTGTGCAGTTTATGCATAATAGTGATAAATTGCCTATATGTTACAATCATGACGTTCCAGCCATTTTCTGGCTCGTCTGTAGCAATTTCCAAAGCCAAAGTACGGCGATTTATCTGCAACACAGCAGCGCGTTATTCAGCAGAAGAGAAAAGCGTAGAAACGTGTCTAACCAAATTCTGTCCAGTGTTTTCAGTGTACGACAACTTCAAAACAAAGCAGCAACTATTTACAAACCCTTGTTGCATATTGACGCACAATGTACCTGACACCAAACATTGATTTGTATTCACCCTTTTCATATTTTATTTTTGCAGAGAAAATATCATTACTTCTCCTTGCTTAAGCATTGTTCAATGTTCCCGAGCGGGCCCAAATGAGCCGCAGGTGTAGCCTTTCATACAGAAAAGTAGTGCGTAAAGGAACACACCGACTTACTGGGACTTTAGCTTATTCACCGTAACCCCCAGAGTAAGACAAGTCGATACATACCCTTCTCGTGTCCGTGCGTGTTGTAACGGTGTCTGACAGTTCCACCGGTCTAGCACAGAACATGCAGGTAACTGGTTCCAACTAGCCTACTGCTCCGAATAAGTGACAAAATAACGCCAACATGTTCCTATTTACATGTTGTGATTTGTAGAGTCACAACATGTACAAAAAACAACGTAACATGAGACACAGCCATCTTCTAACCGTACACAAACTAGGCTAGTTGGAACCTGTTACCTGCAGGTTCTGTGCTAGGCTAAGCTACCGGTGGAACCGTCAGATGGCGTTACAACACGCACGGACACGAGAAGGGTATGCATCGACTTGTCTTACTCTGGTGGTTATGGTGAATAAGCTAAAGTCCCAATAAGTCGCCGTGTTCCTTTAACCTCATTATGGCTATGGCTCAAAACATCTTGAAGTATCTTAAATGGCTACCTTTTAATTCTAGTCAATTCTCATAATATATAACAAATAGCCTATCACTGTTTTTTTTTAGGGATTTCACCTTTACTTTAACTTGGTGAAGAAACAGTAAATGTATTTTTACTCATTGTGAACACTTTCTCACCTGCACTGCAAAACAAAGTATAATCCTAAGCAATCTATTTTCAGGCTTTTTGGCTCAGTTTGTCAATTTAAGCAATTTAGCCAAGGTGTACAAGTTAAACACCTGAAAGCTTGAGCAATATTGTCAATTTCATACAGATCGTGTAATTATGAGCCGCAGCACATATAAGTTATTACGAACTGACACCATCAATGCTTCTCCGGTGCAAATGCATTTTTCAGTGATTGCCCACAGGAAAGCCAAAGATAACCCCTGTCTCAACCTCATTTCAACCCAAAGATGATGAGCTCTATTTTCGTTGGCCTGATTAGCAGTTTGCGTTTATCTGGGGCTCCTGTGACCCAATGTGATATCTAGGGCTGTGTCTACGTGTGTGTGTGTGTGTGTGTGTGTGTGTGTGTGTGTGTGTGTGTGTGTGTGTGTGTGTGTGTGTGTGTGTGTGTGTGTGTGTGTGTGTGTGTGTGTGTGTGTGAGACAGTTTAGGACTCCCTGGTGAGAGCTTTATATAATGTGTTTTGCACCATGGACAAAGTGTGAATATATATGAGCTGGAACACATGAACAGGCATGTTTGCACATATTTGTATGCATATGAAAATGACCTATCTCACTTGTGAATAACCTGAGAAAAAGGCCACAGTCCAGCATCAGATGGTTGAAAAATATCTTTCACTCTCTCTCTCAGTTGAGGCCAGTGTAATAATTACTGAAGTTAGATTTTTCATTTAAACCTTGTCTCATTGACAAGAAGGACAGAATTGAAGCAGTTGCAGTGGGGAGCACAGCCACCACTGCCATCCTCATCAATCACAGCAGCAACAACAAATCCCTTATCCTATAATTACATTAAAAAAATATCCTTAATACAAAACAAAATAGTATGTTAAAAAAAAACAAATCATGTGGTTAAGTGTTCTGTTTTCTTAAATTAAGACTGAGTTAGGTCCTTACCCATAGCCGTAGCTCACTGTAACATTACATAATTAGTGTAAAATAATATATTTATCCCCTGCAGGTCATTTTTATTTACTGATGAAATAAGGATGTGATGTCAACTTCTTGGCTTTAGCTACTATTGCAGTTATACGCCAAAGATGTCCACCCAAAGTCTGTTTTTTTCCTCCATATACTTAATATTGTCGTTGCTGTGCAGTACAAATTGTATTTGTATATTGATAAGGCATTTGATCCAGTTATCTGTCTTTAAAGATGTCTGTCTATTAAGAAGTAAAGTGATCTCATACCTTAAAGGTTTTTGGACAGTGAATTACAATTATGACAATAGGATTTACATCCAACTGGTGGATATTTTACATAACTTGAAAATCCAGGTGAGTAGCTGCTGTGAAGGTTATGGTTACAGCTCTGGCTAATGGCTTTCATGATGTGACCAGCAACCAAACAATACAATTCCTTACAGACCTGTTTGCAGGCCACAGAGGGTCAAGTAAAAGTAGCCTTACTGTCAAGCTGAATGGTATCCTAAAGGACTTTGATTGACACAGTGCAATAGTTTGAGCTGGTGTGGAGATGAGGATGAACAAATGAAGATGCTCAAATCATGATTCTGAAATAATATTATAAAAAAAATAAACTATATATATGTCAGTGAGTAAAATGACTCACTAGCATAGACAGATAGAAAAGGTCAGTGAGGGAAACAGTTCCTAAATCTCTGTCTTATCTACTTTCTGAAAGCAAGAGCAACAAAGTGAGCGAAAGAGAGAAAACAGAATTGCAGATTGAGCTCAGAGGGTGGTCTAGATCTTTGCTGGAAGCCTTTCATGATGTAGCAGTATCAAGAGTCAAATGTTTCACCTCTAGCTGTAGGAAGAAAATTTGAAGGTTGGGGGTCACTGGAAGCAGAATTGCATTAAAAGGAGCAAAAACATGAAGGAAGAAGGTAAGAGGGGAAGAGACAGCAGAGTTTCAATGAAAGATTATAAAGAGAGGCTAAGAGGCAAAGAAACTGAAGGGGTTGAAGTCATCATTGTCTAGGAAAGAAAGGGGGAAGGAATAGAGCAAAGAGCAGAAGGGAAGGGGATTGGAGAGCCAGACCATAGCTGCACTGCATAATGCATGTGGTGTGATTTGGTGCATGTAAACGGTCTGTGAATCTTTTATAAGATCAGGTTGACCAAGTGATACCATGTGAGAGAAACAAAAATTGGTCAAAGTGGACAGAGAAGAAAGCATGGCTGTAGAGGTAAACGCCTGGGAAAAGGACATGTGTTATTGAATATGTGCGTAGGCACATTTGGGTTTGTGTTGGTGACGTAGACAGAGACAAGTAACAGAGAATAATATAAGTTTTGGATGTTATGGTTTAGCTTTCTCCAGTAAAAACAGGCCTTTCACAGTACAGCAAGCATGTGAATTGGGGGATTATACAAAGCCATCTACACGACAAGTTTCCACTTCAAAGAAATTATGGCTTTTAAAACTTTTATGAAGATGGCTCTGAAGATTAAAGGAAAGCAAAATCAAATTTCTGAAAAAGTTTGGAAGAGCTCAATCACTTTCTGAGTTAGAGTCATAAAAAAAAATAGCAGGCACAGAAAGTAAAGGGCTGAGCAAGAAAGTTGTGGCTAGAGAAAACCACTGTATTCTTCTTTGCTTTACGAAAATTTCAAAAGCCTTGAATATTGCAACATTATAACCAGTGAATTTAAAAGATAGTTTAACTTTGAAATTGCAGTGTACCCTTTTAAAAAATGCTGCCAGGATGAAGACATTTACATTTTTAACAAGTAAAGACATTCGACTTGGGGTTTCTTTCATCATAAATCTCATTACCCATCAGGTCCTTTTGCTGCAGAGAACTAAGAGTTCAGCAGTATTCCCTAAAAACTGCAGTCGTTGGTTCAATGAATCCTCACAGATTTTCCCCACTGAACGGAAAAGAAAAAAGGTTCACCTGTAATATGTATAAGTAAAACATATGTTTTGTTTATTATTAAGCACATAAATCACAGTTGGCCACACTTTATACTAATATAGTTCTAACAAATACTAATTTCAAAAGCCCCACTTCTTGATACAGCAACAGTGTTTAGTACACATACAATAGTGTAATTCTGGCGGGCACAGGATTACATTATGCTGACACAAGAGCTAGAACAATAAGAGTTTCTGTCAAATGGAGACTGATAGTGTAATTATGCAGTTAATATGTTCAACCCTGATAGATGTGGAATATTTGACAGATGAGATTCTCCTTAGTAGTTAGTAAAATATATGATTCAGTCTAAAGAATTGACCCACCGACAATAGTCCTTCTTCTTGCAACTCCCATTTTGTCATTAATGGTGGTTACGACATCAGTGGGAGCTTCAGATGACATTAACACTGCCTGTCTTATCATGAACGGTTGTTAAATCAATTTGACATCAAGCACTTTTTTCATTTTAAGGTTTTTATATCAAAGCTGAACCTCTAAAGGAAAACTCTTGGGTGGGGAATTTGAATGAATCATCCTCTCCTCTGCAGCAGTGGTGCCCTTGAGTAAGTAAGCACTTAACCCTGAGCAGCTTCTCAGCTCCATGGCCCACAGTAAAAGACTCTGGTTTGATCCCAGGTATACATGTGTGCAACTGACCCTGAAGCAGGCGCTGCTGCAGCAGATCAGTTTGCTCATCAAAACATTTTGAGGCTAATAAATGAAGTGTTGGCTGCCGGAAAAAAAATAAACCCTTTCAAATTGCTGGTCCATCAGTGAAGGGGGTCAGGTAGGAACAATATACCACTTCATGGTGCCATCTTGGGTGTTAATTGTGTCTTTATACAAACTACTCCACAGCCACTGCAAATAAGACGCTCAAAATCTATTCGACAATGTACACACACACACACACACACACACACACACACACACACACACACACACACACACACACACACACACACACACACAGGATATGTGTTAGTATGCACTAATATAAGAAGGACTGATTAAGCTGGTCTTTCTTGAGTTAAATCTGCCTCACACATATACCATACACACAGCCTTGTGGTGGACAATAATTTTAGAAAAAAAAACAAGCAAATTGTCACACTCTTCCTGTCTATTCCCCGAACTGCTTAATTGAAAGGGAGGCAGAGGAGAGAGAGAAATAGAAACACAGCTCAACTGCTGGCAATTACTTATTTTAATAGAAATAGGTGAGCTAGGAAGACGATGGTAAAGTATGCATGATCTGTCCACAACAAAGTTAAATTCAATTCAGCATTCAGCTGCACCTATTCTTTGTGTAATCACCCCAGGTGAAGCAGCTGTAGTGAGCTGTGGGGAGGTTTTCTCATTGTTTTCCAACACTGAATCCCACTGACTGCGGAGAGACTATTGGAGATCAAACCACCTTTTTCCCAGTACTTTAGATCCGGACACATTTGTTCTTGACTGGCATTTAATGAAGCATGCAAGCATTTTAACATTTTAGTTTTTAATCCTGTCCCTGACATGTTCATGATAATAAAATGTAGAGAACAAATGAAAAGGAAAAAAAAGAATATTCTTTGATATGTCTTGTTGTTCCTGTCTTGCAATTAGCTTTGTGAACATGATTGTGTAGGTTTGAGTGTGGCTTGTACTGTTTTGTCATGTCAGGCTCTCTTTTTCCTGTGCACAAATACTCCTCTACTCCTCTACTTACCGTATGCTGTGTAATTTGGTAAGTACGCTCTGTTGTATATTTAGGTGGACATGGTTTGTAGTTTTAAGTGTGCATATGTGTGTATCCTACCTTTCTCCTTAAAGTAAAAATAACGAGTAAGGAAACAATGAATTAAAACACCCAGCTGCTCAATAGCATAAAGCTAAGAAAATGAGATAATAGAGGACATTGGGAGGCAGGACAAGAAGCAAAAAAGTCTGGCGAAATGGTGCAGATGCAGAAGAAAATAGAAAATAAATTGTAGAAAGCAGAAGATGGAATTAATGTGAAAAGTAGTGAAGATTATGACATATAAAGTAGAATATAAAAGAGCAGGAATTGAGGCCAGAGAAGTAAGGATAATGTTTCCTTGTCCAGCATTTATATATCAATTGCTTAACCATTAACTTCATGTTAGTCATGCTCGAGCATGTGTGAACATGTGTGTGTGGACATAAACAACTGAAACAGAAACTAGAGGGAGAGTCTATATCATGGCTGACTCAAAATATGTATTTTTAGAAACGAGAGAGAGAGAGAGGGAGAGAGAGAGAGAGAGAGAGAGAGAGAGAGAGAGAGAGAGAGAGAGAGAGAGAGAGAGAGAGAGAGAGAGAACTCACAATATGCTTTTCAACATTTTTACCTCACAGGGTCCTTTCGGAGGTCGACATTAATAACTACACAGCTGTGTCATCTACCCTCATCTACCTCTTCAGCCAACAGACCTCGAAAATGAAAGCAACAAATTTTAATGTATGTAATAACTTAATAAACTGAGCATACCCTTGCTTTGGATTAAATAGACAAACAATCACAGCTTAAATAAACTACTTCAGTAACCCCAATACTCTTTTGTCACACAAAAAGCACTTAGTTATGCCTTCTAGGGAAACATTATACACTTTGTGAAATGCTGTGTGCAGACAGTAAATTCTGCATTAAGGGTAATGTGTCAAGTCATTTCCTAGTCTCGCATTGCCAGACTTTCCTCCACAGTGCTGCGAGGGAAGGTCTGGCTAGTCCACACAGCATTCCGGGATAGAAGAAAAACATGCTCTGGTTTATTGGTATTTCTTTAAATCAATCACCGCTAAGCGCTGGATGCAATAACGGTGCCACTGCAAAATAGCCTCAGGAAGGAACTTGTTTTAGTGGAACATGTGCTAATTCAAAGATTGTTTTAGTCATGCAACATAAAACTCAGATTGGACAGATAGTCTAGCTAGCTGTCTGGACTTACCATGCAGAGATCTGAGGAGCAGTTAACCATAGTCCTCATAAATCGAATGCCAACACAATGAAAGCCGAAGGTGAGGGACAGCCGACTGAAAATGAGGGACAGCCGGCGGATCTTCAGGCAGCACTGGAGCAATCCCCTAAAGGAAACGTTGTCGATATAGACTAGTAATTTCCAGAAAACATCCCTGCCCATTTCTTGCCCTCCTACGTGTTACATGTTGCCTCCTCATTTAGTCATTAGTTATATGTAGATGTCCTTGTTTTAGATATAGTTTAGTGCCTGTATCCTTGTATTATTGGAAGAGTGAGGCCCATGCGGGTGTTTAGATAAATTCCACCTTGTTCACAGATGCCTCCTAGTGGTTGCTACTTCCTTTGGAAAAGCGAATTATTTGAAGTGCTCTCCTGCTAGCGGCCATGATTAGTAATGTCACACACATGGGCTGCAAATAAAACCAGCATGTACTGTACTATTGCTGTACGTACGCGTTCATATGATTTTCAAAATCCAAGATTCAAAATCCTTTTTTAATCCCACAATGGGGAAAGTCACATTTTGGACTGGTCTGTGTGTGCCAACGTGAGCCAACTAAAACCATGAAAATCTTTCTTGGTGCTTGTCTATGCGATAATAGGTGGTCTGCAGGCAAACCCCTAGTATCGGGATTGCACAACCTGCTCTGCATAAACACAACTTTAACTGCAGTATTCAATCCACATCAGCAAGTGGTGTGGGTTGTTTGCATCCAAACAGACAATATAGACTTCTATCTTGTTTGCTTTAATTGTGACATGAACTGTGTTTAAATGAAACACCTTGCATTTTTTTATTTAACTATACAGAACAAATGTCTTGAGTGCACATGTTGTTCATTTTGCATCGGTAATATAGAGGGAGGGAGGAGGTTCAAGATTAAGTCAGAAAATGAGAAGACAAAACTGGGTCCAGAGTGAAGAGAGAGTAAGACAACGGAGAGAATAGGAGGCACAGAAAGATAACAGGGATTTTTGTAATACACAGAGAGAGAAGATGGAAACAAAAAAAATATTGTATTGTAAGGCAGGTAGTAAAACAGAGACATGGGGAAAGTAAGGGATTTGGAAGTTGAAATTGAAAGCAAAAAAGATTTGGAAAGAACAAACAAAGGGGGGATTGAGTGTTTCTGTGCAGAGTGAAAGCACAGTGATGAAGTGCTGATGTGTGGATTGAAAGAAAGAGATGAAGTCTGACGAAATAGAGGCAGGACAGCAAGGTAGGGGGTGTAAGAGATCTCCAGCAGAGAGCCGTGTCAGTGACTCAAAGTAAAAGAGGTATTGGTCTCAATCACCCACCTCACCCTCCCCTAATAGTCCCTTTTTTTTGCTCTTTCCTGCTTCTATTTTCTCTCTTCCCCTGCAGACCAAGCAAAGAAAAGAATAGCCTTGGATATGTTCTTTCTTTTCAACTGAACCTTTTACCTCTGTCTGGGGATTGGACATAAAACACAAGCCTGTCTTGCAATCCTGCCATCTCTCTAATGTATTAGAATTATATAATTATATAGGCTGTTTGACAAAAGCTTTCATCCACAGAACCCAATTTGATACAACAGACACTATTTAGGGAAAAAAAGAGCTCACGCACATACAAACAAAACGCTTTAGAGTTGCCTGTGTACCAGGCCCAATATCCCCCCTGTATCATACTAACAGATAATGGATCCCATATGTGTGGTTTGCTAATACATACTGAAAAAAAACATTTAGTTTTCATTGGTCTGAACATTAGTTATAGGCAAGGTGAGGGATTTAAGTAACTTTAAATGTGGTCTGATTTTTTTATGCTGGTTTCAGTTACGTACGAATACATTAGTCTTTTTACTTTTTGCTTGGCAGTTTTCTTTGTGCTAAAGAAAGGGGACACAATATATCATACAGCAGGATTTTTCTGGGTGATGAACAGCTTGTTGGTGAGAGTCATAGACAGTGGATGGCAAAAACTGTGCAATCCAACAGACAGGCTGTAAAGAGGCAAAATTTGGCAGAATGCAATTTATATGTGGGCTATAGTAAAAAGAACATTTGCAGTTACTAAGAGGAAGAAATACCTCTCAAGGCCTGCATTATTTTTTTGGGCCTTATGTTGGACAGACATACTTATACATTTAGTATATCTCAATTAATTTCTTTTTATCTTCCTCTTTATTTCCCATTTGATTCCCATTATCAATTACTTTAAAATGTAACTGTAAACCATTTTGTATCCAACTGTTGAGGACATTGCCTTTTAAACCATGTTCTATCATCTCTTCTGTCTCACACTCTTTTCTCTCTCTCTCTCATACTCTCACGTGAGGTGCAATATCTAACACAGTAGTTTGTCAGGTTGGCCATAGCCCGTGAAGCCTCCATTACCATAACCATTACTCCCACCATACAATAGCTGCTATGAACATTATGACAGCATTGAACCTCATGGTGCTGTCATGCAGGGCTCTCAGTGGATTGTACGGCAAGGATGTCACACAGACGTGCAAATTAGCATATTACTAAAATTAGTTTTTGCTTTTAGCAATATGATCTGTAGAATCAGATTGTTGGTTCAGTATACTATCCTTTTGAATGCTATTCGTTTAAACATCAAATAAATAAATAATGAACATAAATGCATACCCATGCATACATCCCATGTTCATAAAAGTGACTCATTGACATCCTAAAATACATGCACACACACACACACACACACACACACACACACACACACACACACACACACACACACACACACACACACACACACACACACACACACACATACATACACACATAGTGCCTTTCACTATCTATGTGGGGGACCCATCATTGACATAATGCTTGACATCATTGACAAAGCTCTCCGGACCCCACAAGTATACCGTATTCCTGGTTTTTGGACCCCACAAATATAGTTAAACAAGAAAACAAACACACAGACACACACACACACACACACACACACACACACACACACACACACACACACACATACACACACACACACACACACACACACACACACACACACACACACACACAGGTTTGTGGCACTACCTTTGTGGGGAACCGTCATTGACATAATGCATTCCCTAGCCCCTTACCCTAACCTTAACCATCACAACTAAATGCCTAACCTTAACCCTTACCCTCACCCTAACCATAACCTAATTCTAACCCTAATCCTACAACCAAGTCTTAACCCTCAAACAGTTTTTGAGGGTTTAAACTTGTGGGTTCCACAAGTATACTGGACTCCTGGTTTTTGGACCCCACAAATATGGTTAAACAAGCCCACACACACACACACACACACACACACACACACACACACACACACACACACACACACACACACACACACCATAAACTGGGTTGGTAGTTTCAAGGACAAACGGTTATGGACACAGTAACTAATACCATTTACTTACAGTACAGCCTGTCAACCCCCCCTCTGTCTCCCTTAACATGGCATTACATGGTCAATGGTGTGTACCTGACCACGTATATTGCAGTGTGTGGGTGAGTTAGCGTGCATGTCGCTCTGTGTAAATGTCAGGGCGTGTATTTTTGTTCATGGCGTTTACATGTCAAGAAATGTGATCTTACGCCTAGCTGTAACTCACCTGCCCTGAACGCAGCCAGCGCTTCCCATGAAGTGTGCCTGCTGTTCCCCAGTAAGTAATGACAACATAAAGCAAATTTACAGCCATGCCACTCATTCAAACGGGAAAAAGGGGAGCACATGCAGACAGATATGCTGAGATGTATGTCACCATGACAAACATTGATCGTCTTCAGCTGTTTTTTGTCCAAGGAGGATAGATAGGGGAGGATAAAGTGGGAGGGTTGGAGAGAGAGAACATGAGAAGAAGTTACAGAGAAGAAGTTAATGAACAGAGGAGAGTGAGAGAAAGAGGGACAGTGCCAAAGCAGAAAGTATAGGAGGAGAGAGATAGAGAAAAAAAGTGAGACAGTGAGGCCTGCTGCCTATCTAGCCCCGCTCCATGAAGTTAATAAACTGCCCAAGAGCAAAGCATCATGCTCATCAATCATTCCAAAATGGGAAGTAGGAGTGGTGGAGTGAGGGAAAGAGGAGGGAGAAGGGGGAACAGAGTGGGACAGAGGGGAATGGGTCAAGGTCTAGAGGAGGAAGGGAGGAGTTGAGAGAGAAAATGGACAGTGGATGTTAAAGTGAAGGAAGCGAACAACCCAGATATTTGCTGACCTCGTCCTCATTCCCCACCCTGCTGGATGCCTCTTCGATGGCAGAGGAAGTGAGGAACTGGAAGAGACCGAAATAAAGAAGCAGATGAGAAAGTGAATAAAGATAAGTGTGAGATACTAAAACTGTCTGTGAGGGGAAAAAAAAGCAGAATCAGAGTGTGCTAGATTAAAGCCAAGCATGTCAGTATGAAATACTTTCATTTCTTTCCGTCTCTACCTTTAACAGCTTCCAGAGAGAACCTAGAAACCTTTGATTCCCACATTCAGTCACTGACTCACATTGGCCTCATTACCAACACAGCTCTCTCTGTCTCTCATCTAAGACAAACTTCCTGTGTGTTTGTGTGTTCATGAGTGCATATGCCCTCCCGTCCCACTTACGCTGTCTTTGTGTTCACCTCTCTGACACAGATTAATTGGCTTCTATAAATCTAGGTGGAGTACCAGTTGTCTATGTAATGAACAGCGTGGAGTGAATAGGCGGAAAATTAGCATTAAATTGCACATCACGCTCTGGGTCTCAGTGTATGGCAGCTCACCTCGTTTTCTGAATAAGAACAGCATGAGGCACAGATGTTTCATCTCGTTTTTGAAAATATTCTTATTTCCTCGTTATTAATAACAAAGGGCTTTTAACAACCTTGACTAAAATTCCTGTGATTTGTTATTAGCAAAGAAAATAATATTTTCACCATTTAGATTAGCTGCTGGTTTTCCAGACAATAGTGTCTTGGATTCTCTGATGCCTTTCATTAATACACTGAGGACGTACAAAGTACTGATGTACTTTTTAATTGCGTTTGTCATGCATCAGCGTTGTGCATTTGTTTGTGTTTTCTAGAGATACAACATGTGATGTGATCAGATCACTTAAGATGTCGTGAAGTCTAAGGAACTTCCAACTTCACAGAAAATGAACAGAAATAGAGAGCATTTGTTTTTGATAAACGCATGAGGAATGTTTAATACGCTATTCGCATATACTGTCATGTTGACAGCCATTGGGCTTAAACATTCTTGTGAGAAAGCTTTTTAAACTACTTCTAGACTGGTTGTTTAAAATACAGACATTTGTGCACCATGGTGTGGAAAAATTGTGGGGAGAGTGGGAAAACATAACAATTTCATTAGAGTTCCTCGAGACATTTTCTCTGGAGTGATGGTTCGAGTTTACTTAGGTTGCTTTCACACCTTCCTCGTTTGGTCCGGATTTTTGGACTTTTCCGTTTGATCTGAACCAAAATTACAGGTGTGAAACATCCCCCGCACCACGGTCCGAGCCAAACAGCCAAAATTTGGTCCAACGTAAAGAGGTGGTCTCAGGTCGGATCAAACTGAGCCATGGTCCGGTTCGTTTCTAGTGTGAAAGCCTTTTTTGGATGGTTTGGACTTCAGGACCAAATACAGAAGTTCTGGTAGGCTGTTATAAGAGAAGCGTAGCTCCTTCAAGGAATAGCTCAGAACAGACAGCTATCGGCAATCAGAGCAGAGAATAAGGGCATACTCACACCTGGCCCAGTTAAACCGGGCCTGAGCATGTTTGACCCAAAGTCTGGTTTGTTTGCCTAGTGTGATCGCTCCTTTCTGTGCCCTGGCCCGCTTGAAAGAGCTGAGCTAGGGCACGGTTCTGTTGGACCTGGGCCCGGTACACATTAGTGTGATTGCTAAACGTGCCCGGGTCTGGTTCTTACCTTATAGATGAACCGGAATGCAGTCAGCAAGTCCGTAATGTAATGACGTAAGCCTGCTCTGGCCCTGAATGTTTTATTGACGACAGGACGTAGTTATGTCATGTATAGTTCTTTAGTTCGCTTGCACAACTGCAATGTGAAACCAAAACTAACCGGCTCAAACATGAACCTTGGTTCGGACTTTCAGGTGTGAAAAGGCCCTTAGATTGCTTCTCATGGAGGTGTGCTATTTACAGCTCCTTTCACCAGCTTGTGGCCACCAGCCTGCATCATGGAGACAATGAATTAATCACGAACTGACTCCTCTTCTCATCTTCAGTCAGAGAAAAAAAAAAACCTCATCATCTTCATGTCAGACTTGAGCGTCATTTTCTGAATCTCTCCAGATTTTTTTTTCATGACACAGGAGAAGAGAGAGGTTAATAATACATTTATGAAATGGTGCAGAATAAATCTAACTGCTACTCCCCTCCTATCTCTCCCTCCTATCCTATTTTGTCCAATGCTCTATCGGGGGCACTAGTGTTACCCTCATGGGACTAGTTTCTGCCTGCTGGTTCACTACAGCGCAGGTTGGAGGAAACTATAAAGTCATTATGGCTCAAATGGCTAGAGATGGAGCCTGGAAGATAGGCCATTGACTCACTGGGAAATTATTTTAGAAAGCGTCACTTCTCTAGGGAATGTTTTTAAGGCAGGTTGTAAGTCTGTGTACATGTGCTTTAGGGGAGTTGTTGTTTGAATGTCTACATTGATATATTTTCGCTGTCCAGCTATTTGTGTATATCTCTAAGTACAAAGTAGGGCTGGGTATGGCCAATAATTTCCCGAATCAATTAGATTCCAATTTACAAGGTCCCGATTTGATTACATTTTCAATTTGATTCAATATCAATTAGGTTATGGAAATTCCAGTTATTTTAACCCAGCCTATAGTACCAAAACTGGTCTGATTGATTGAACTGATCACCCAGACCAGTTGAGCTGTGTGTGTGTGTGTGTGTGTGTGTGTGTGCGCGCGCCTATGAAGTGTGCACACTGGTGTATGAAACACCATGCATGTTTCTTCCCTCTGTCTGCAGATGCTGTATGAGATTGGACAAGCCCAGTCAAAGCCGTGCAGTATAAATTTAGCTCGTGCTAACACCCTTGGAGGCCTCTTAATAATTGAGAAGGCATCTGCTCCAATTAATGTGGCCCTCTAAATGGAATCCCTATTTAAATTTTCTCTAACTGGGTCACTCTCTTTTACACTATTCCTCACTCTCTCTCTCCCTTTCTCTCTCTCTTTGGTGCAGTAAGGAAGAAAATGAGCTGCCTTCTACTTTTAAATGGTTTTTAGGGTTTCTGAAACATCATCTGGGATGTTTTGCCTGAGGTCTCCCAAGTTTGTGTGCGCACACACACACACACACACACTCACACACACACACACACACACACACACACACACACACACACACACACACACACACTCACACTCACACTCACACACACACACACACACACACACACACACACACACACTGTACACATACTGATATAAAGTTTGGACTGATTTTTCATGTAGCTCTCTTTTGAATGAGAAGGAGGATGAATTGGGAACTTCTTTGAAGTGTGATTTGGTTGATAGATTTAGCCTATTAAATCAAAAACTGTAGGGAGTTGTTACCAGTTCGGCTTATTATGACTGAGTAAGCAGTTACACAGTTTTATATTAGTTACACATTTAGAGCTCAAATTGGATAAAATGCATTGATGTTCTCGATAAGTACAAGTATCTAATATCTAGGCTTATGCGTATTTGGAAACGACCATAGCACAACTATAACAGTAATGAGCTTGTAAACAATGCCATTGTGCCTAAATGTTTTGTTTTGAATGCTAAAGGTCTATATTTTCTTGTACCCTTAATGGCTGCAGTCCAGCATGGTTCTCATATCCTATAACTATCTTGACCTAATTTAGACAATACTGTTTTTAAATTTGGCCTTTGAATTTTGCCATACTCACAGTTACTGCAATAGAGTTTGACAAGTCTTGTCCTTGTGCATTACACCAGCTAATTAGGACTCTGTTTTATCTCAGTCTGTCATTAAATGGCTGGTCTTGCCCTCTCCCTGACTCCCTTCCCTCTCTGCTTTACGGTGTAGTTAAGCACACTGACTAATTATAGCACCCTGCTTCACCTTGCTCAGTCTTTACAGAAATAGCAGCTGCATAAAGTTACAACTGTCGTGTAATCCTTAAAGGATTTCCTGAATTTGGGCTATCCCCTCTTGAGTCTCACACACACACACACACACACACACACACACACACACACACACACACACACACACACACACAGACACGCACACGCCCCCCCACACACACACACACACACACACACACACACTGTTTTGTCTGTGTCTGCTTTTCATCTCTGTCAGTGTGTTTCACATTTTTCTACCAATCCTCTTGTCTGTCTCTACTCTTTCTTTGTCTGGCAATATGTGACTTGAATCTGTTTGTTGGCAGCAGCAATCTGGGGTGCCTGATATATTGTGTATAACTGTGGTGTGTATGCACCCGTGCACAAGTATGCATATTGTATCTGTGTCTGTGTGCTGCGTGGGCTTGTGGGTGGATGTGTGGTGCTAAAAATAGCTCTGTGGGCCATAGCGACAGTGAGATCCAGTGTGCAGCTGGAAGCTGACTCATAGGGCTAGACACTTCACTAGATAGATGGATAACACACTGCTCCTTAACCTGTCCTACTGTACTCCTCCTCATCCCTTTTACACACACATACACACTCTCACTTTCTCTATCTCTCTCTTTCTCCCTCACTCTTTCTTTTTGCTCTTTGCTCTCTTTCTTTCTTTCTCTCTCTCTCTCTCTCTCTCTCTCTCTCTCTCTCTCTCTCTCTCTCTCCCCCCCTCTCCCCCTCCCCAAGCTAGCATGACATGATACCAATATCTTCACTCTAGCTTTAAAACTAAGCCCACTACAGCATCTTAAAGACAGTAATGTTGACCACCGGCAGTTCCGTGGGTCTCTAAGAGTTAAAATTATGTTGTGACCGCTATTTAACTATTTATCAGAAGAACCAGCAGTCAGGACCACTATTAAACTTACTGCATAATGCACAGTTTAAGGGTGACACTGTGTAACGCCAATACTATAAATATAACGCGAAAATGTATCACACAAACTGAAACTTACTGTCACATAATGTGCCCATGTAAATGTGGCTATATACCTTTAAGGGCATTCTGCTACGTCCCTACGCATGTACGTATGTGGCTCTGTAACGTAAGATTCACGCTGTTGTGAAGAGTTAAGTTTTACCTCTTGCCTGTATGTTACCTGCACGTTTGCTTAATAATACAAAGTATTTATTGAAGTTTAAGACCCGTGTGGACATTTTAATTCTTTACACTTACCATCTAAATATGCCGCTGAGTGTCTGTCTGTGGCATCCCAGTTCCCAGCTGCAGACATTACGGAGCGGCAAAAATACACAGAGCTACCAATAAATCCCCATCTAGTGGAAAAGTCACTCCACTGGTTACTAATGCCCGTGACAGATAATTTGCGTATCCGCCCAATTATTCGGAACCACTCAGAAATGTTATGGGTTCTTCCTTTTTCCCGATGTTACACCCATTTTAGCAAGTTTAATAAAAATTTAGCCAGCAGTTTTTTCTGTAATCCTGCTGACAGACAAACATATCAACAAACCAACAAACAAACAGGCAAACCGAGCTGCAAACATAACCTCCTTGGTGGAGGTTACAAATAAACAAGCTCAAATTACAGTATAAAGCATTTATAATCATTCAAATAAGGCCTTTAAACAGCTTTAGTGGCGGCAGAGAGCCCCAAGTTTAAAGCCTTTTACAGGTCATTCCATGTATAAGGTCCACTCAGTATCTTTCCCACCGTTGTCTTACTGTTTT
Organism: Zingel zingel; assembly: GCA_023566125.1. Lineage (NCBI taxonomy): Eukaryota > Metazoa > Chordata > Actinopteri > Perciformes > Percidae > Zingel > Zingel zingel. Next base: position 18,998,541 of record CM042314.1, on the reverse strand, counting down.
ACTATTCTACCCACTATTTCTCAGCCCACAGTCTGTCCAGCGCGCTCAGTTTCTCTCTTAATTCCTTTCTTTCTTTTCTTAAACTTTCCTCTTGATCCAGATGCACACTCACACTCTTAAACACTGACATGTACAAACAGGAGGATTTGCAGTGTGTCACATGTGAACTACAGTTAGTGTAGGGAGTGCCTGTCACACACATTTCAATACACTGTATTACACTGACACTTGGATTTGAATCTGTTATTTGTCCCTATGCATCTCCAGTGTAAAACTTTATCATAAAATGCCTCAAAACAACAGAGTGAACTAAAAATGTCAAGAGAACAAATATTATGACATTCATTACCTAAGAAGATTATTATTTGCCTTTATTTATTGGATGATAGAGGGGATGTTTAGTTAAAAAGATGTAACCAGAATCAAACAGAAGTTACATGTTAAGTGCCTTAGACTGTTGTTATATTTATATATAATATTTCTGTATGTAGATTTTCTTCACGGCAGAAAGAAGCTGCATTGTTTGCACAGACTGACCGGTAGGGCTGAATGTTTTTGGAAAATAATCTAATTGCGATTTTTTTCCACCAATATTGCGATTGCGATTTAATATGCGATTATTTTTTTAAGCTCTTTGTCCTCTGAATTATTCAACAAAGACAAGCAATAAATCATTGTAAAATATGGACAACACAAGATTAGATAGATTAAACAAACTGTTCTTTCCTGGAGGACAGGCCTGTATGTGATGATGAAATTAGGTGATGCATGAATTTATTTGAATGACTATATGAATATGAAATCTTTTATTTAACTACTTCAATCATAGTAGCATATTGAGCACTGACCAAGCCTGGTATAAACATTTATATGAAAGTCAGAAACAAATCACACAAACTAAAGTGCCGATTGCAGAAATATAAAAACAAATATGTGGCTTTACCACACTTAGTAGTATTTAGATTATTATTTACTGTAATAAACATATGTAAACATGTGGATTGCACTTTTTAAACACTGTCTTTGTACTTTACTAGACAGTTAAATAAGTAAAAATATATAATATATATATTACACGTGCACATTTTTATCCACTTTCTGTAGATTTATTTAGAATCCTATTTAAAGAAAACACATTACAAAATAGCTTATAGGGCAGTCAGGTATTAGATACTGAAATGAGAAATGTTGGCATATGAAGCAACAAGTGAAAAGGGATTGGAATTGCAAGAGAAGGAGAAAAGCCATGACAGGAAGATAGGGTTAGCTAGAGAGCGAAATGAATGAGAATCAGAGTGAAATAACATTGGAGGTTGGTGGAAAGAAAGAGCGTGAAGGGGAGAGAGAGAGTATGTGTCTGACATTAATCTGTCTGCTTGTGTCTCACTGGGTTGGGTCTCTTTTCACCTCTCCTGTGCCTTGGTGATGCAAATCGGGAAAAAACTAATCTGAATTAATCATGGTCTTCGACCTGCATCTCGACACAGTTCTGTCTCATCCTTATGTTTAAAACGAGATGGTGGAGGACAGTGAGAGAGGAGAGCAAACTAGACACAGAGGAGGAGAAACGAAGAGATTGAGATGAGGAAACTGGCAGAAAGTCAGACTGTATGACTCAGAAGTGGTAAAATCAGGGCTGAAGAGAAAAAATACCTGTCTAACATAAAGGGGGATAGAAGGAAGAGAGAGAAAAGGGTTCACATGAGAAGTTCAAGTTATTGTGATAAACCAAAGATCTTGATACAGTTGTACCCCTTTCTAAAGTGAATTATTAAACCAACACAATTGGTGGCAATATATCAAATACAGTCTGCTTATGCCTGAGGAAATGTACCTAAAAGCTTTTCTAAATGGGAGCAGCAGCTACTGTAGATGGTGGTACAGTTGCCCACAGTCATTGGTTACATTTTCAAAGGTCAGCACACAGTATGTTTGAGGTTCAACACACTCAGACTTTGGTGCAGTTCATGATACAACGTGATCTGTAAGCACCTGACAAAGCACACTTGATTAGCATTTAACGTCACCAGAAGTCCAACACAACAGACATTGTGTTTAGGATGCCACCGTTTTGCCAGTTCATTGCATAAAGCTTTAATTAAAACGTGAATGCTGTGTGTTCTTTGGGTTCTTTGGGTGTGATACAAGTGTCAGTGCATCATGATGTGTGGGCGCACATGCCTGTTTTCCAGACAAAGCGTGACTACTTGTACTCCTATTGAGTTTTAAAGAAGCCACACACACACACACACACACACACACACACACACACACACACACACACACACACACACACACACACACACACACACACACACACACACACACACACACACACACACAGGTCATTACAGCACTGACAGCCCCATTCCACATGAGCACCTTTGGCCATTAAAACACAGCTGAATGGAATACTGAGGATGACTGAGAATGTGTGTGTGTGTGTGTGTGTGTGTGGGTGTGTGTTTGGCTTGTTACAGTGGCACTTCTCACCCGATTCTGTTGACAACAAAAATCAAACAAAAGGCGTGAGACCACCTCAAAAAACACAGTGGTTCCAGCGTAAGCTAGGTTGTAGTACTTTAGTAGGTTTTTCAAATTGAAGCAAACTTTCACACAGATAATAGAAATAGCAGCAGATGATCAGATGATTTGTTATTCAAGATGATTCATTAATAATCATCAGACTCACATCTCAGCTATAGAAATGAAGATATCCTCTTTCCATCTAAAAAGACATTTTTTTTTATATATATTTCAAATGATCCTCTAGCTGGACAGTACCATTTTCTGTCTCTACTGAAGTGTCAATTAAGTGCCTCTGCTGCAGGCTAAAATCAACACTGGCATAAAAACAATCTTTACAGCGCTTACAGAGCTCTCAACATGCCCATCTTCTGTATGGTATGTTGGTGTTTGTTAACAAACATCAAGCATTGATTCAAAGTTTACTGTATTTTCAGTTTTTTAATTTATAGAAAAACATTTAAAAAATGTCTCCTGCTTGCTGTTATTTTGAGATTTGTTTTTTCTGATTGATTTTTTTTTTGTGTGTGGGTTATTGCTGAAATGCACCAATGTGGAAAATGTCATGGATAAAGTTGGGTAGAGCATTGAGCGCTGAGGTTCTGAACCTTTCTCAGTAGCATTTGTGAGCCTGGCTACTAATTTCTGCACAGTGACATTTTCTCGAGTTGAATCATGCAGGGGTTACAACCAGCCCTTAAGTGGGAAAACACAGATCCATTTCCCACTCATGTTCCCTGCAACAAATGTTTCCTCAAGGAAATAGTGAAGACATTTCCCCCTGTTCACTCTTTTACTCTCCAGACTCTGCCTTTCTTCTCCTCCACCTTTCTGCATGTATATTTCTGTTTTATGTTACAGTATATCTTTCCCTCTCCTGTCTCATGTTCTAAATGCTTTTTGACTCCTCTTCTGTGTTTAATATCTTATCCTCATCTTTACCTCCCACTCTTCTTCTTTACCTCAGTGTTTCAACCCATCACTTGGTAGAGGTTGTGGGAAAAAAGAGGAAGATAATCACCTGAGTTGTTTGCATATGTTGTGTTTCCAGGATCATGAGTTGCAGTTAGTCATCTTTCAGGAGACCAACAGAATCAACAGAAATAACAGAAATAAATCTCTCCTGGTCTTGCCTTCTCTCCAGTTCTCATCTCTCACTTCCGTTTTACTTCCATCCTCTCCTTTCCCTCTCCAACTCTCTTTCCCTTTCTGTTCCCCCCATGTCAGCCAGTGCTTTCTCGCCATCATGCATTCTAGAGCAAGTTCAAAGTCGCTGTGCTTAGGGCTGGGCATCGTTCAAGTTTATACAGATACCAATACCGTGACTTTGATACCAGTTCCTAAATGATACTTTTTTCAATATCAATTTTATAAAACAAAAATAAATGAGAACATTACACATTACGACACAAATCTTTTTATTTATTTTTCAGCTCCTACTAGGTGTAATGTAATAAATGTAACGTAGAGTTGTTCCTGTGTGTCTCTACAACATGTAACATTAGACAGCCAATCACAAACATTATTAGATCTTGGTAGAAGCATGCTGCATGTTGATTGGCTCACTGGCACTGATGAGATTTACTCCTTACTGTGGATTTCCACTGGATGCGGAAGGTCTGCGGACCGGCTCCGCTGCGGAAGGGCTGCGTGTTCCGCCGTCCGTCAATACCCACCAGGTCCGGATTTGTTGCGGCACGGCTGCGGCCATGACTGACAGCTGTAGTCACGAGGACCCACAATGTCTCGCGAATTCACGTAGAATAGAGCCACAAAACCAACAACAGTTTGTTTCCATCCAGAAGAGTAGAGGGGAAACAACTCTGTGCTGTGTTTTCAAGGTGTAGTGCAGGGAAATATGATCCGCCGTGAGCACGGTGTATTTTACTTTGAAAATTAACCGGATTTTTATTTTGTTTCTGTGCTCGACTTCCTGTCCCGCACTATCTGGTGTGTGCTGAATTGCTGCAGAGCTCTCCGGCGTCCGGCAAAAATAGAAGCTCTGCGTATCTGCTCGGGCTGCGGACCGCCGGAGCTGGGACCGAGTAGGGACGCAGACGTTCCGCAGTCAGTGGAAATACACACATTGACTTTAATGGAAACCTAATGACTCCGTCAACGTTCCGGAGCTGTTCCGCAGCCGTTACGCATCCAATGGAAATTGCCGGTTAGGGATTGACATTGGGTATTGAATGACAAGGCATATTTCGAGACTCAATACTTTAGAGGCAATTCGGCCGGTGCCTAAAAAGTATTGAAATCGGTACCTAACCATAGATGGGCTAGAGCTTCAGCCTCTAAGAAACAAAACTATTACTGCTGTTGTTGGCAAGGACAAGTGTGGGGAAATAAGTGGGGCAATTGGAGACAGTAAAGGGGACAGTGGATTTGGATATCCAGAACTTGCTCATTTAAGAAAAAAATTGAAAATCATTAAGAAACATGCTGCTTATTAATTGCTGAGGTTTGGTCCTACTACAGTATGCTACCTTCTACCAAATGGGCTATGCAAGTGTCAGTGCACTTGTATGGTGTGTATACTATTGCATGAGTCCCAGAAGTGTAGCCAAAGCTTCACAGCACAAGTGGTTTTTCATACAACATACAGTAAATTGGAGACGGTGTCACTTACACTGGTCACCTGTTGAAGGTTGGACCCAAACTGCAGTAAACGCTCATTTAGTGCACCTCTAATTAGGGCTGGGTTTAAAAACCATTTTCCGATTCAAATTGATTTTCATTCGAATGATCCGATATCAATTCAGAAAATCCAAAAACGATCTCTAGCTGTATCATATGAAACTAGAAGACCTAAGGAATCCATTGGTACCTATGGCTAACTATGCCATGCTAGCTTGTTGGGAAGGGGGTTAAATAACACTCCAAAAAAGGCTACATTTTGGCGAGGGAAAAACTGGCATGGCCATTTTGAAAGGGGTCACTTGGACTCTCACCTCAATATATCTGAATGAAATGTCACTCAATACTCACTGACTGTAGAGTCTGTACAGTTGCACTTAATTGTGTTGACTGCTGTAGTGTGTTCATATTAAATAAAAAGTAAAATAATGCAACTGCCTTGGGGTAAAGTCTTAATGTAAACATTAATACACCAGGCTAGAAGGCACCTAGTACAATTCTAGAATCTCTTTCATATCCAAAATTGGTTTTACAACTGAAATATCCCTAATCAAATTATTGAATCAAATCGAAAATTGAATCAGGACCTTGTGAATGAGAATCAAATTTATGGAAATCATTGACGATACCCAGCCCTATCTCTAATCAGTGGGTGCTCCTTCTTCTTTTACTGTTACTCCCTGCAATGTGTAAAAAAGTATATTATTGTTATTGAGAAAAACAGTAGGAAACAAAATAGACAGCTGCATTGGTTACAATAGAACTAGATGTGTTTCATCAGACAAATGGCTGAAAAATAGTTTTAGCCTTATTTCCCCACTGTACATTTGTGAATTAATCTAACCACTGGTACCTACAGTTCTGTTCTGTTGAACTTTAACTACACAAAAATGGAGTCACAGCTCATTCTCTCTGATAGTGGTTATGTCCAGAGAGACCTAAAGTAGATTGACTTAAACACTGTCCTTTACAGTTTAATTAAATATTTGATACTGAGGCTTTGGTTTTTCTAATCCTCTTGAATTAGTCACTAATTGGAATTACATTTCATGTAGGGAGCCAGAGAGAGTCTTTCAACTGGTACACATCTGAAATAAAGAAAGAAGTACTGAGGAATGTTTGCTATAGAGAGAAAAGATGGGACATTAGGCAGCAGGTAAAAAAAAGTAAGTTCTCAACTATTCATTTGAATTTAGTGAAACAATGAACACACTGAATTGATGTCACAGGAGTGTGTTGCCTGATATAGATTTAAAGAAAATTGGATTTTATATATTATTTCAAACAGCTTGAAATCTTCAAATGTAGAGAGCATAATAGATTTCTATCTCAAGGTAATTTGTGAGCAATTAAATTAGCAATTAAAACCGGTCTTAATTCACAGGTTTGCAATATTCTGAATATCCTATATTACGTTCCTAAAAAGTACTGCTCTGCTGAAGTTTCATAGTAATATCTGTTGGACAAAATGTCAACTCCTAGGTTTACTTACTAGCTTTTCCCCCCAGAGCTTTCAAATGCATCCCCTGGTCTTTATCTTTGAATGATGCTGCTCATGTGACCTTACTGTGGAGCTTTGGTCATGTGACAACAGGGGGTCAAATGTGGAAGGATTGTTACTTCAGTCCAAAAGGCAACTTCGTGCCTGAAAAGTGAAGCCTGAACCTGTATTCTATCTCATTTCCAGCAGGGGGCGATTCCAATGGGGAAATTACCTCAATAAACATTTTCCTAACAAGCCTTATGGCCTCAATCGCTAGTTTCAAGTCTATTTTCTTTTTGTAAATTAATAGACGATGAAGCAGGGATGCATTTGGGGCATGGCCTGCTCTACCAGGTGAGCTACCCAGGCGCCCCATCAGTGTTTTATGTTGAAGCCACTATATGTTGTTAATATGTTGCAATGGGACTGACACATACTCACCCGTATCATAGCAAACAGACTCACAATGGCACAGCTGAAAAAAATGCTGGTTGTTTTCAGAAGAGTGTCTGACATTGTCTAGCCTCGTGAGACCGTCCTGATCTCGCGAGCTCCAGTTTTCCACTCGCAGAACAGTCTGGCATCTTGAGACAGAGAAAATATGGAGCCGTTCGCCAAACGACTGACCAATCAGCATTAGTTTTGAGGCGGGTTTAGGTGTGACGCAACGAGAAGCGACTGTTCAGTCCAAACAACATGGCGGCTTCCACGGATGAGATGAGCGTAGCTATTGCGCAAGTTTTATCCGAATTAGAAAGTATTCTTTCATTGAAAGAAGAGCAAAAAACGGCACTGAAGGCTTTTCTTGGAGGAAAAGATGTTTTTGCTCTTTTCCCGACTGGTTTCGGCAAGAGTTTGATATATTGTTGATCTGACTGGTTGATTTTGCCCGTCTATCACCAACATAGGTGGTGATAGACAGATGTTTTATCCAATCAGCTAACCAGTATTTTTGCCCCTTCCCAAAAGTTCTCCAACGGAAAGTTCGAAAGGTTTGACATTTTCAGCTGGGGAACTATGCTTTGTTGGACAGACGGCCTTATGAAAGTAACACCAGTGATTGTCCGACCAATTTTTTTTTTTTAAAGATTATTTTTTGGCATTTTAGGCCTTTATTTGATAGGACAGATAGACATGAAAGGGGAGAGCCCCATCTTTTTTGTTAAATCATAAGACCAAACAGTTGGTGCATAAAACTGGGGCAGTATCACAATGCGGTTTAAGTTATGTACAGTAAGTGCCTGGCAATACACTGCTGTAGTTGTACTGGGCAGCTCCAAGCTATTTACTATACTGTATGTCACTGTATGAATTTGAAGTAGGGCGCCACTATCAACAGGGAATAGGAACTTTAAATAGTGACGTTAGTGGGATGGCTATAGTGTCCGCGAAAATTAAGTATGGACCTGCAGGCCTAGTCCAATGACCCCTTCTGCTTCTCCACACAGTACATTCTAGTTCTAATGGACACAAGGTAAAGAGATTCCACAGCTTCCCATTAGCATATCCAACTCCTCTGACCATCTTTGCCAAGTTTAGATCTCTTTACAAGACAAGTTCAAGGGGTATCATTTACACTAAATTTTAACATATAACCTTTGGGTTATATGTCAAGGAATTTATCAAAGCCCCCAAAAAGACCAAATATGATGGAAGACTTAGATTTGAAACAGATTGGTAAAGCAGATTGGAATTTCAAATGCAAACCTCCTGGACTATTTGCATGTGGTGCATAGCAGATTTCTGTGGAAATACACTAATCTCAAAATTAATATGCCTCCAACATAATTCTGTCTGTCAATTATGGCAGAAACAGGGTTCTTATTTTTTCTCTCTGTACTGCTTTCAGTGGCTATTTTTATCCATGGAGCTGAGTTTCAGAAAGACCCATGTGTATCACATGATTATCTCCTAAATTATGAAATGGAGCATTTTAGGATTAGGCTATATTACTCCACTGTAGCACCCCTACTCTTTTTTCAATAAACCCTGCGCTACTCCCTTTCTCTTTCCTTTGCCCTCACTTTTACATATTTCTTGTTATTCCCAGATTGTTGCTCAAGCTTTCCATTCTCTCTAGTGTGTGTGTGTGTGTGTGTGTGTGTGTGTGTGTGTGTGTGTGTGTGTGTGTGTGTGTGTGTGTGTTTTAGGGGTGTCATGATACCAAAAATTCAGTAGTTGGTGCCAATACCAGTAAAATAACACGATACCATGCTAAAAAAAAAAGGATTCTTTATTAAAATATTTGAAAAATATCAAAATGTCATAACAAGACATACAAAACATGTGTAATAGAGCATAGACCAACATAATAAAAATGACATTTTTGGTCATAGTGCAACAACTAGTGTCCCCAGACACATTCCAGACTTCCAGGCATCTTTTCAAAAGGTACTGTGCAAAAACAACAGTGCAAAACAAAACAGTGGATAGAACAACATAATAAAGTGTAATTAATGGTCATAGTGCAACAACTAGTGTCCCCAGACACATTCCAGTGAACCGGGGAGAGGCAAATTATTTTTAGATTTTTGAGCCATGAATTACAAATATGATGTTCGTCAATTTAAAAGATAATTTTTCAACCAAAGAAAGTCTCAGTTAGCCGTAGGTTTGTCATATGACCACTTAGTTTTGTGTGAAACTGCTCAGTGAACTACATCTCTCGTCTCACACAATTTACGTCACCTAGCTTGATGCTCAACTTGCTTGCCAGCTAGCTAGCTTAGCTCTGTTCCACAACACGTGTAACGTTATCTTACCTGATGTGTTTTATCCAGTGAAGTGTTTTCAGCAGATAAGCAAAAGAACAAGTAAGATCCGCTGCTCATTTGAGTAACGTTACATCCCCCGTACGGTACACACAGGCATCGTAGTTTGAGCGAGATGTAATCTATGCAACTTTGAAGTGTGTAGTCTTTCTAATTACGTATTTTCACAGTCTTATACTTCAACAGTTTAACAATAAACTGAGACTTTCTTGACTTGCAAAATTGTCTATTAAACTGATGAACATCATATGTGTAATTCATGGCTCAATTCAAATGGGATCAAAAAATTATTATTATCTCTCCATTGACTCTTGTTCATATTTTTTTCGGAAGTAGAAGGGCGTGACTTTGGCTCTCTATGCCATGTGTAGTTCCACTTGTTTATGACCTCCTACTTCTGAATGTAAGTATTGACTGGAACACTCTGAAGCATATACTGCCCCCATCAGTTCCAGAAGAGGCGCAGCACCGATGGTAACACTGGCATCGGCACTCACAGTGCTTATGGTGCTTTAAAAAAATGGGCATCGTCTGTGTTTTGTCATTTTAGAATCGAAAGGTATCGCAAGTATCGGTTCTCGTGACATTAATTTTTTTAGTTTCCTAGGCGGTTGCAACACAGATCACTGGCCTGAATTTGAACTTGTCCTGAATGCTCAACTCCATGGCTAATTTGCCTAACTGGATAATAGGAAATAATTTGCCAGGGGGTCTAATAATAACATATGTATTTCTTTTGTAGTGTAAGTGTAGAAAATCTCTTCACTGTTGCAAACACATAGAGATCATAGGGAAGGTTCAGACATGAAGTCATTTGCACCACCTATTCAGCTTATCTACTTCCACTACACAGCACATTCACATAACAAAGCCGTCCATTTAAACCTGCTCAACAGCTGTTTCACTGTTGCTTGTGCTGAATACTATCCACTGGTCAGTGGCTCCTCTGCATTGTAACCCAGCCTTTACCTAAAAGTTTTTCAATTTAAGATTGGCTTTTGCTGTTAATTGCTATTTCAAGATGAATCCTAAACAGTTGATTATGTTTAACTTATTCCATTATAAATGAGGCATTTGAGCATGTATTTATCATGTTGTGTGTTATCATATGTGCACAGCCAACAATGAACAGTGTAATGTTAGGCTTTGTTCACTCTACTATCCTTAGGGGAATTTTGCTTTTGTTCTGATGAGAGACGGCTTCCTGACTAGTAGGCAGGAAAGCTGTTTTGAATGCAGCCAGTACATCAAGGTCAATTGTATTTTCCACAATGATGAGAATGTTTCCAATTTTACTGACAGCATTATAACCTCACATCAGATAGTGCACATTTAATTACACTTTTTTTTTTTCCTCAGCATTTTAGTTAATACGTCTGAAACGTTGTTGTTGTGATTTACTGCAATAGTTACTGCACTCTACAAGTATTTTCTTCTAGTGAAAATGTCAGAGGCCGAAATGTCAAACAATGTAATCTGTCTTTTTCTGCATCTTGTCCCTGCATACAGCTTGTAAATGGTTTTAGAAGTGTTGTTACTATAAAAGGTTCATGGGTCTTATGGGTCATTTGAAATACACCTTCTGGGGAAATCACTACCTACTTTAAGTCTCTTTTAAAGCCAAGCTGAAGCATGTTTTTTCTTTTTTTCAATGAGTACCTATAGCCTATGTGTTTGCGATAGCTGACTACTTATCTACCCCCCACTAAAAGACAATGGCTGACAAATTACAAAAGACAGCTTCCATTGTGTGGGATACTGAAGATCAAGCACCTCTCTATTTTAATTTGGACTCAATTGAAACTCACAGGTAACAATAAATTGCAGGGCCATGAAAACCCAGGGGAGTAATTGCAGATTATGTAGAGTGACTTGCTCATACACACTGTAAATATATGGTGAATACACCAAAATAAATACATGCACTCACAGACATGCAATCTGCCACCTATACATCTTGTGCACTGCTCTGTGGGTGTTGGATCCTGAGGGCCACCTACCTTACTGCAGTGATGAATAAAACAACAGCTACTTTGAGATGTGTGTGTGTGGAGAGGTTCTGCTGATGGGCTGGCTTTTAAATTAACTCCTCTGGCTGACTGTTTGGCTGGCAGTATGGCTGCTTCTGGCCCTGACTGATGCATCCTGTCTGCATGCATGTGGTGCATGGTGTCATTAATCTTTCACATGCCTTAGTATTTGTGATCAAATGGGGTTGACATACATCAAAATCACCCCAATTTACCTTAATGAGCAGGGAATAGTATTGCCTCAAAGTTAGGCAGATTTTTTAATTTAGCACCTTGGTTAACTTGATCTTTACACACAACGGATGACATGTTCAAACAAAACCTATGATTTCCTGGGCTTATGAACTCAGCTCTGAAATGAATTGAATCTTACTCTGTATAAAACGTTGATGGATAACTGCACACATTAGTCCATTATAAATTATTTCTCATTATTTCATGCATACAGTACTGCAGAATGTTTCTCTGTGATTCCAAATGAAAGGTAATTTGTGCTCTATTTCTTTCTTTTACGATCTGCTGAATTTGCACAGCTCAAACCAGAAGGAAGTTTTGATTATGATAAATTATAAATTCAGTCACGATGCTGAAGCTCACAACACACATCACCTCTTTGCCATCCATCCATCATTTACTTATTGACTGATGTCTTTGTAATGAATATCTATTAATGCAACACTAGCATAATTAGAAGCCCATTTTTACCACCTGACCCCACATGAAAACAGTTGTGTTTTTATCTTTATTTTTCTAGTGTGCAAACAGCATGTGTGTGTGCATGATTGCATGTGTGAACTGTATGTGCGTTGATGCTTGCTTGTGTGACCCCTAGGATTGCCCATTGCTAATAGGTTTGCAGATGGAGAAGCTTTATTATGCTCTTTATGACTTTTTAACTGACTCACTACTAGTTGTGTGTGTGTGTGTGTGTGTGTGTGTAAGAGAGAGATATGATCAAGGTGGGTGCAGGTTTGGAACAGAAGGTATTCGATGGCGGTGGTAGTGTACTGAGGAGCGGCCTTGAGGGAAAGTAGGCTAGAATGATACAGGGAGGGTGAGAGATTATGATAGAGGGATAGTGGGGGCTAAAGAGAGAAAGTGTGTGAGGTAAAAAGAGAGAGATAAATGGAGAAAAGGAGGAAGAAAGTGGTGGATGGAAATTGAGGTCAATGAGAGTGGTACTAACTCTGCTTTACTGTGTGAGGGCGCACACAGGATTGATTTAAAACAAACGAACAAATTAGAGTTAATGAAAGAGAAAAAAGTAGATAAGACACACACACACGCACACACACACAAGACACATTACTGATGATGCATTAGTTTTGCTATATTGATCATAGGTAATCTAGTGGTTATTTAGAGGCTTCATATCTCTGCTGGCTACCAGATTCAGGGAGGCTTATTTATAAACTGTATATATTATAAACTGTACCCTTGTGCCCCTGTGTTGGTGTGTGTGTGCCTGTATGCACAGTGATACTAGTGTTGTTGTACTTGTTTGTGTTCGTGTATATATGTGTGTGCTCAATAGTTTGTGCACAGTATAACCTGTAGGAAATGTGCTCTCTTTTTAAGTCCCAACTCCAACAGAGGAGCATGGCTGCAGCAGCATCCCCACGGACAGAAAATAGGACAATTTAGTTACTGAACTGCTTGAGTAATGATGAACAGCACCCCCTTCAGATTCTGTGATGGGTGTAGAGGGCATGGAGGACAGGAGGGAAGAGTAAACTGGGGTGAAAAAGAGCCAGCAGGTGAGGAGATGAACGGGATAAGATGAAGGAAGCAACAGAAGAGTGTGGTGGGTGGTAGTGAAAAGAGGAATGGAAAGATTCAGGATGAGAGGATAAGAGTGCCACAGTATAGCAGGTGAAGATAGGAAAAATTGTTTGTGAATGTGTGGAGGAGGCAGAGGACAAGTTTGTGATGGAAGGATAAAGATGAGAAGGGGAGAGAGGAGGAGGACTGTGTAGATGGAATTAGAGAAAAGTATGAAGGAGAGCAGTTTGATAGAGGAGAAAGCTGGAGAGGGACAGTGACAAAGGGGAGGATAGTTCAGAAGTTTTTGAGTTATAAATATATGAAATTTACAAGAGGATATGATTTGATAGCACAGGGTTGAAGAGGACCAGGAAGGAATATGAAAGTCTGAAGATGCTGAAGACGTGCAATATCCGGGGGAAGGAGGGCAAGAAAGGGGGGATCTTACAAAATCCATTCCTTTCTGAAATATAATATGACATTTATGATGTGTACAAATCTGGAGCCTCTTACCAGCGCTTCAGGCAAAATCCTCGCAAATGTTCAGCATAAATCAGGAGAGTGAGCTTAAAGACTCAAGGTGCTTAAAAGACTGGCTTCTTGCTTTAAAAGCAGATTTAAGGGTTAATTTCCCATACGGTTTGGCATGTTTTATCTAAATGAAAGAGTAACACATTTCTTTTTCTCTGTTGCTCTCTTTATTTCTGCCCTCTCTTCATCCTTTCTTTATTTTTTTTTATTTTTTCTCTTCAATCTCTTTTCTCTCATTTCCTCTCTCAAATGCTGTCTCTTTCTAATTAGCCTCTCTGCTTTAAACTTTACCTTACACAATCAGATTCATGACAAGTAGGGACATTTTATGTATTGTGTGGCCAGTTGATTTATTCCATCCGTGATTCACAGGAGGGCACAGCTGTTGGATGCTTGTGATATGCCAACCCTATCTCCTAGCTCCCTCTGATGTCCCAGTGGCTAAAAAGCCCAAGGTGGAGAGTACCTGCACGTATGGTGGTACAGGGTTAGACCGTGGAATGGCTCTGCAGTGCTGGCTCCAACTAGTGTAAAGCTCCATAAGGACAGCTCTTTGGAGCCTAAAGCGTCCCAAGAGGTACTCGTCACTCTCTGCAAATAGATCTCCATGGTCAAAAAAAAAAAAAAAACGTCAAAAACGTCGGGAAAAAAAGTTTTTTTTTCAAGGTTGACGGGAAGACAACACAAGGGTTAAGTACACTCTTCAGGATGCGTAGATTCTGTTCTTACCTAAGAAAAAAAGTCCCAAATAAGAAAACATTGGTGAATGTCAGAATATTTGTGCAAACTGTGTCAGTGGGTTTAAAGAATAATTTGCTTCTTAAGAACTGTTGGTGAATGAGGCCCAATAGTTCTTTTGCTAAGGGAAGTTAAGATGAAAACATGTTTGTTGTGATATATCTGTTGATTTCCATAGTGTTTTGATGTATCTGGAAACGATGGTTGTTTGACAGGCTTGAAAAAATTAATTTCTCTAACACTAATAACAATATGTTAAATGAAAAATGGTTGGTATGTGCATGCTTTTTTTTTTAAACCATACAAATTCAGATAACTGTAGGGTCTTAAACCAAATGTCAGATCAGTCTCATTGAGATAATTTTATATCTCTCTCTCTCTCTCTCTCTCTCTCTCTCTCTCTCTCTCTCTCTCTTGTCTCTCTCTCTCTGTCTCTCTCTCTCTCTCTTTGTCTCTCTCTCTGTCTCTCTCTCTGTCTGTCTCTCTCTCTCTTTTCTCTCTGTCCCTGTCTCTTTAACTTACACACACACACACACTTATGTATATACACACACACAACGATTTTCAGAGATCCTTCCAAGCCAGGGCAAGTTTACAAGGATTAAATGTCACACAGGATGTCACATTAAACAAGGAAGGAGGGAATTGGAGAAGATGAGGGCAGAGAGCTGGGAGAGTGAGTAGAGTGATGCTTAGAAAGATTAAAGGATGTACAAGAGAGGGAGGAGTAAAGGGAGGTAGAGATAATTAAGTAGCAAAAAGGAAAGGAGGTGGAGATGAATGAGGAAAGAAAGAGAACATGGGCAGAAAAATAGGTGTAACAGAACTCTAAAGCAGAACAAAGAGAGTGAGGTGGTTATATCATAGAAGAGAAGAGTCAGATGGAGAAAAAATCAGGAAAAAAGGTTAAAAGTGAGAGGCAGGATGAAATGTAGAGGGTATGGAAAGGAGGCTGTCAAAGAGGGATTGCTTAAACATTTAGAGCTGCGAAGCATGAAGTTATTTTTTATTGTTTATGAAACGTGTTGATACGTATGAGACTTTAGAGGAGGTGCAAAATGCAGAAATCATTGTGCCTATATGCTGTCATGGGTATACCCAGGTACACTGAATATACAACACAGGGCATTTAGAATGTGCATTGCTATCATCCTAATTATCATTAACTTATACCTTGGCTTGAGCTGAGATACAGTACACCTGGCTCACAGCCATCAGCTCTACTGTTTTAAGATCCCAGCCTGGCTGGACTGGAGCTGAGTCAGCTGTGGTTTGCAAATGAGCTAGACCTGGCCAAAAGCCGTCCAAGAGCTGACATAAAGAGAAACATGAAAAGAAAAATGGTGTTGTCAATCGTCTGCTCTTTACTTTGCTGTATGCTCAGGGACTGAATCTAAAAATGCTTTAGATGAATTGGTTATTTCGAAATTGTGTTCAGCTTGCTGGCTAATGAATGGAGATGCAAAACAAATCCTCAGACTCAAAGTATGTTCATTTGTGTGGGAGGAAGCAAAGCCCTGGATATCTACAATAGGTCTCTACAAAGGAGGGAAACAGGCTGAATTCTGTCTCCATAAGGCAAGGGGAAAAGGTAAGGCATGGAGAGAGACATGGCAGTGATAGAAACGTCCTTGGCACAGCTTTGTGTGGCAGTGTGGCAAAGAACTGGACTGCTGTTGAACCATGACTACAAAATCTCCTGGCTGCTCGCCTTCCTAATGATGGAACAAATTAATTTACACGCCTATAATGAAAAAGTGAGGTAAGGAAGGAGGGAGAGAGATGGGGGGAGGATTGAAAATCCGGTTTCCTTGCATTATATGCAAAATATACTGATCGTATACTTGCAAGGATACATAATAGATTATGTATGCATTCATATCTGTAACACATTGAGGATCTGTATATGGACAAAGATTGTCAGGGATGATTCAGTATCTTGGGTATATCTGCTGTTGTATCAACATTCCTGCTACAGCTGATACACAAGATTCTCCTGCTGACCTGCTATATTTATACACATACACACACAAAATGGATTACTACTCCCTATACCTAGCAAAATTGCATGAACAGTGTGTGTGCGTCTTGTAAGAGCCTATATGATAAATATTAGAGTCATTTTCATATCTGTCCCTAACATATGCCACTGGCTTGCCCTGCCGTCCTGAGACCATTCATTATTTGTCCTGCCCCTCTCCATCTCTTACACACAGGCAAACACGCACATCTTTGTCCTCACAAGTGTCAATACGCACCCCCTGCCACGTCTCACATCACTGCTGTAAATAACAGAGTGTGTGTGTGCATTTGCACTGCAGGACAGTAACCTCCCTGTTCATCACCATCATCACTCAGGACCACCACCACCTTGCTTTCATCATCACACAGATGGCAACTCTTCGGTCCAGCCTTGTCACTAATCAGCAGTATATCACCCGTGTGTGTGTGTCTGTGTGTGCGTAGGTGTGTGTATTTCTCCATAGTCATTATCCTTGTTGGGCTGTCAGTGTTCCTGTCACATTACTGTCAACAGCTGCAACCTAAACAACAGGTGTGTGTGTTAGGCCTGCACGATATTGGAAAAAACTTACATTGCGATATTTTTTTCCCTTGCGATATATATTGCGATATGAAAAAAGGCTAATTTTTACAAGAGGACATAAATAGCCCTATTTAGAAATACTAAATCATTCTCAACTGCTGGGGTAATTTGGTAGGGGAGTGCATCTACAAAGAAAATAAAAATGAAAAAGGAAATTTTCTTATGTGAACCAGTCTTTGTTGAACTTTAATGCTTTACAAAAACCAAAGCAAGTAAGCGCTGTGATTACTCTTCTGAAGTGATTTTGGAGAGGGAAATTAGGAAGAAATACACTGGTTGACTGACATGCAACCATTGTATTCATATAATATCAATCCAGGCTAAAGTGAATGATATTAATAATGCATGCATGTTCCTTCCTCTAAATTTCAGCTTGTGGTCGACTAGCGGGGCCTGCTTTGGTTGTTTGATAAATTGATTAAAATTGATCATGATTGTTGGTTTGCTGTGCATGCAGAGCCTGCATGTCACATTCTTGCAACAAACTGTGTATCCAAGAGCACTTAAATCAGTATAAATTACGTTATATCAGAAACAGACTGCTGTTATAGATTAGTGTTAAGTTTCCAGCGTCGCAGCTCCGAACCGTAACGTTAGTTGGGACAGACAACTTGTTTCTTTAGGCTAAAAAGCATGTGCATCACTGTGTCAGCGCTTACGGTACTTTTCTACACACGGGAGAGCCTCACTTCCCATAGCAACCCCCCCCCAGTCGGAATAACGTTACGTCACATGACCACCTGTCTAGGGAAGGGTCGGCGGGTAACAATCATGGAAAAGGAGAACGGTGAAAGTTTACTTTTTTATCAAGCAGCAAAGAAGGTGTAGCGTCAACATCGCAACGTCCTGCAATGTGACATTTGCCCATGCGCACATCGCGATGTAGACGATGAAACAAAATATTGTGCAGCCCTATGTGAGTGTGTTTGATAGGCAGTGGAATTGGACCCCCTATAGTGTTTCAGAAACGGCGTGTCTATTTGCACCCCCGGTACGAATAGCCTCGGCCACACAGCTGAGCTATTCGCACCCTGTGACGTAACAACAAAAACACGTTGCTTGCGTGCACCGAAATCATGGCGGACGTTCATCTTCCATGACAGCAGAAACTGCCGTATTAGGAAAGTTCTAAAGTTTATAACAATTGAATTTCTAGCGGGAAATGGATACTACAGTTGCGCTTTCTGTCTTCAGTGAAAGCATACAACCGTTAGTTTGTTAGTTAGTACCTATTTTTTGTATACAGTATGGTTGCCTAGCAACCGAGGCTTGAAGACACCAAGTGGTAAACAGTTGTACCCATAGACAGTCTATGGTTGTACCCCATTCTGTGAGAACTGCTAGGTGAGTGGTTAGAACGCTTTGGTTTGGGAGTCTGGAGTTTGATTCCCCAGTAAGGTGATTTTGATTTTTCCATTGGGATTGGTTATGGTTAGGGTAAGAATGTCAGGGCGAGCCAATCAGTGATGAGTTCCCTAATGAATATTCATCAATCTTCCCCTACATATACATATATATAACTATAATATTACAAAAAGGTGTAATACCTGAGTAGTATGGATAACTGTGTGTAAATATATGCCAATGTACTGTAAATGCACAGGGGTGCAAATAGCATACATTGATATTTGTACCAGACGGGGTATTAATAGAACACATTGCTGTGTGCACCGGAGGGGTACAAATAGCATTCATTTCTAATTGCACCAGGGTACGAATAGCATACACTGCTAATTGTACCAGGGGTACAATTAGCCTCACCCTTTCAGAAATCTTCAGTGCCCCGTTGTGCAACTAGAGTATTCTCTGTGAAAGATAGAGGCAGACAGAGATGGGGCGAGTAAAAGAGAGAGGGGATTTTAACAATAGAGAAGAGCTTGATTAAATGAGAGTAAAGGGCCAAGAGGCAGGTGTGGAAACCGAGTCAGATGGAGGGATTTGGCACAACTCATCGCTGTTTCAACTAAAAAAGGCAAACAGATGGCAACCTCGAAACTGTCAGTCGCACTGAATGACAAGAAACAAATTTTGTTTTAACTGTGTAACATCTATCATTTTTCATGACCTCCTCTGCACGTTTCCCTCCCCTTTTAACATGAAATCATTCTTAACAATCATTTTCTCACTCATGCTGAATGATTATCCTGTGAAGGAGCTGGCTTAATTACTGGGTCTTAATAGAGTGTGGGAACATAATAACTCTGCATTGGTTGATGTGCCATCCTAATTTGTTCATTTAATAAGGAAATTGAGCTGTGTTTTGTACGTTCAACAGTGTCTTTGTCTGCCTGAATGGCATTATCTGATTTTATGTAGTTACTTGGATAGCTGAGCTATATGAATGATTCCCCTTTAAAAATGTATCCATGTTTCTGCTTCCGGGACAACTGGACTGAAGTTAATGAAAAAAACAAACTGTCTTCATATACAAAAGAAGTGTTAATGTGTTGCCCTAGTGATGGTAGGAAACATTACACCTTAGCATCTGCCTGTTAGCATTCTTAACACTGCCTCACAGAGCTGCCAGTATGGCAGTGGACTCTTAGTCGTGTTAAAGGTCTGTCAATAACAGTCAACCTCTGGTTAGTCTCCTGTTGTGGAAACCAGACTATAAAGAATGTACATGGCTCAGTTTATCATGGTAGAAATAAAGCTGATAGAAAAACCCAGGGAAGACCTGCTTGGCCACATATTGACTCATTAGCCCATTTTCATCCATTCATCTTTCATGATTGTTTTCCTCCATATTGTTTGCCTGTTTTGGAAACTGGCTTATACAGTTTAACTAAATATTGAAGAGGCTGGGGTGGTGATGGCCCTAGGTAATGCATTTAGCAATTTTAAAATCACAAGGAGAAAGAGTTAAAAATATTTGATATAGATGCAGCTTTTTCTGCGTAATTTCTTCATCGGTGTTTAACAGTCTAAAAGTGTAAGTAGGCAGGTAATGAATTCTTGATGATTTGCTCTTATTTAAATTAAATACAGAAAATAAAAAAGGATACAAACCGATGTTGCTTAGAGTACAATGAAGAAATGTAGAAGAAAATTCTCAAGGCAGATTGGTAAATTTTTTGACTGTGACAACCCACTCCCCTTCTCATTTTCCTTTACCTCAAGCATCCCTCATCCAACCCAAAAGGTTATTTGACCCTACTTTTGGATGATGCATCCATTGAAATTGACCAATGTTGTTAATAACGCTGTTTTCATGGAAGGGATGGTTTGGAAATAGATTGGTGATTAAGTGTTTCTGCCCACACGATCTGTGTGTGTCAGAGTGAGTTTGTGAATGTGCGTGTATGTGTGCCTGCCCTTGAGGCATCTGCTCAAAGTAAGATTCAATGCTTTTATTTCCTGGTTGATTTATGTGGTGACGTTTGCCTTTGCGCTCACAATTGCATTACTGGAAAGGACGGAGGGCCAGGATTCTGTGAGTTGTGTGCATATGTGCGTGTCTGTGTGTCTGTAAATCAGCATGCAGTGATGTTCTCAAATAATAAGGCAGAGAACAGCAGACATTCACCCTAGGGCTGGGATGGTTACCGCATTACCGCAATACCACGGTCACGTGACCCCTACCGCGGGTCTGAGCTCACCGCACTCATCGCCGCAAAAAAACATTGGCCTGCACATGTGTGCACGTTGTGTCTAATGACATGGATTCATTGATTGTAATGACATGGATTGTATCTGGTGACATTGTGTCTTACATGGATTCAAAAACAAAACTTATCATCAAAAGATGGAGCAAATCCGACCTTTCACAATTTGGGGAGCGCAATGTTCCATGACACATAATAACATTGCATTCGTGTTGACTATTAGTCCTATATGCAAGAGTACCTGTGTAATGTCTTGTATCTGAGAAATGTCTTTGCCTTTCCTACTGTGTATTACGGTAGGAAAGGCAAAGACATTTCTTCGTTCTCAGCTGAGGTAGACACATTAACGTTGCAGTGTTTACCATTGCACAATAGCCTAGCAGCTAACTTTCCTTCTGTTTATAGCTTTATCCCGATAAAACGGCACGGTTGAATTTCAGCCTGCATGCATGTTTCGTAGCCTAAAACAGAGCGGCTTATAGATGGTAGAGAGAGCAACAAGTTAGCAAACTGCCGAGTCGCCCTCTCGGCTCTCTGTCTGCTCAGCTGCTAGACGGGCTGCACTTGGGCTGCAACATGTTGTAAGGTTTAAGCAGATATTTTTGGGGGGTAACGCCCTTCACTTTACCAAAAGAAAAGCCACCGTGTCTTGAGAAGTTCTAGCTTGTTGTTTTATTGTTCACTTTTAACTCACTTTACATCATCTTTACTATCTCTTTTTCCTCTCTCTTTTCCTCACAGCGGCACTCATAAATGTGCGGTATACTAGCCACAGCCGAGGTGGCGCGCGCCAATGTGATGTCAAAATGACGTAGATCTCGCTGGCGCGCCCGGATTTATAGCCAGAGTTCGCTTTATTTTTTCCAGCGGCGCACGACAAAGCAGAAAGAGGAAGCCTGAATGGGCTCGAGGGTAACCGGATGCCAAGACTCTCAGAGTGACTGCAAGACTCTCTTGTAAACTTACTGGGTTAAGATGAGTTATTTTATGGTGAATGAAAGGCTTGATCCAACGGAGTAGGTCATCGAATCAAATCGAAGCATTGACGGCAATGCTGCTGCCAGTTCTGCCGTTGTTTACCTTTTTCTTCTTCTTCTAGTCCGTAGAAATAGCAAAGTCGGTAGCCGTTCCTCATTACCGCCACCTCTGTTCAGGAGAAGACTGCAACTAGTGTCACGACCACCACGCGCGAGTATTAACACTTACGGTGCTCTCATGACGTCATATTTGCACGCGCCAGCTTGGCTTCGGCTACTGAAAAATGGCCTATACTCTACTCTCCGTTACGGCTCGCTCTCCTTGCGCGACCACCCGGGCACTGACGTCACTCACTTAAGGCAACCTGCCATTCTCGCTCTAACTTACCCTACTCTAGTTAGGGATTGCGGTATACCGCTGTACCGCGGGAATTTCTTGGTTTTCAACCACGGTAAGAAAAAATCCATACCGTCCCACCCTCCCTTTTTCTTCTTTACTTTACCCTGTCACACACATTTAATATACAGTATATGACATTTTATATGACAAGATTATTTTTTGGGTCTTTTTCCTTCATTTTATAGTGACAGTGGATAGACAGGAAAGGTGGGTGAGAGATGGGGGATGACACGCAGCAATGGGCCGCAGGTTGGACTCGAACCCGGGCCGCTACAATGGACTCAGCTTACATGGGGCGCACGCTCTTACTAGATCGCCCCATGCTACTCTTTTTTTCTTCAACATTTATTTTTAATATATGTACTGTGGATACTTTGGATTGCAAAAGACATTGACCTCAAGTGCCCTTTGTGCACATGAGTAAATAAATGTTTCCACCTTTTGTCTGACTTCCTCTCCAGAGCATTAGTTTAAAGCCATTTGTACAGTCCTCTCTCCATGCATTTGTCCTCTAGACATACACAACCTAATATTGTCTCACAGAGCTAGTTTAAAATGTATACAAATCCTTCCTCAGCAATATCATCTTAAAACTGATTGGATCCCTATTCATAATTTATCTCTAATGGAATAGTTAATGAGTCTTTGTGTTTCACTCTTCATCGCTTTGTCCAGGCCTGTTTGTCTCACCTCATCTATACTGCAGGGTTATTGAAACAACCAAGGCTCAATCAGTGGGGGGTATTTACAGTTGCTAAATGCTGATGGATCAAATTATTGCAGGATACATACTTAATGATACTTTTGATGAAAAGGCAGTTAGCACACCATTCCTAACCTTCAAACAGCAGTTGTTTTTGAATTTGGTGAATGTGTAAAGGGTGTGTTGAAATTAATTGTCCTTCAGAAGTTAAATTTGATCAACAATGAATTTGTAATAGGGGAGAGAAAGTAAGATTCAGATTTTTTTTTAGAATAAAGCTGCCCACAAGTAGTTTTTAATCACATTTTTATAAACTACACAGGGCATAAGCTCTTATTTCTTTTCAATTAATTAAGCGTAAAAGTGAGTTTCTCTGACTAAATTGTATTACATTATAGACTGATATATACTTTTCAGCATGATTTTATCCAAAGTACTACACTTTGCACTTGGATTCAGGCCATAGCTTTTGCTGTATTAGCATCAGACTTTATTCACTGAACTGTACAAGACCAAATAACAGCAACAGTCTTCTAAAAATGGTACAAAACAGCCCTCAGCCAATGTAGCCTGCCTGGTTATTAATGGAATTTGCAACCTGTGTCACACACACGCACACGCACACACACAGTATACAGTATGAGACTTATTTTCTGGTCAGTGAAATACAGTTAGCAAAGCTTCACTGCACTAGCTTACGCAGTTAGTGGCCCAATGGGTTCAGGGGACAAATGGGTTGAAATGAGAGGCTAAAAGAGAAGAAAGAGAGAAATAGATAACACTTAGTTAATTGTGTGTAACAGACCAAAGCAATGATCAAATCACTACCAGCCAGTCAACGCCCCATGTTGCCACATTCTTCTGTCTCATCAACACTGCAGGTTGACATTTAATTTGATGACTAATTTAGTATTGACTAGTTGGAACTTTATCTGGTAATACAGATACTTCCACGCACCAGTCTTTTCTTCGTCCGTTTCGCTTTGTGCAGCAACCATTTTGGCTGAGTCAGTGTGCCCTTGAGCAGTATTTTGACATTAGGATGAACAGTGGTGTCGACCCATTTCTCCCTCACACCCTGTCTTTGTCAAGCTGGGTCCCAATCCAGGGGCTACATACATACATACATACATACATACATACATACATACATACATACATACATACATACATACATACATACATACATTCATAAGTCCACTGTTCTAGACTGAGTATGTCATTGCAGAACAGAGGTTCCTCCCAATGTAGCAGAAAATGCAGCTTTCTTTTTCCTCAAATTTGTAAAGCACAACTGGTAGTGTGTTTTTTGCAGCCCTCAGAATCCCATTTACAATTTGGTCAGTTGTTTAAAGGTTTCTGACAGTTGTTCTTATGTCCAGATATATCAAGTGCCCAGTTCATATTTACCAGGTGTTTGTGTTCAGGTGGTCATCCGTCACTTGTAAATATATTACTTAAACTAGACCAGTGAAACATCCTCTGCAGGATGTAAGTAATTGGAGCTGATTATACATTTTACTGTTTGATGTTGTTATTGGCTGGAATATGTTGTCATTAAATAAATATTACATACATGTTAAGTCAATGTTCATATTGTAAACTTATCATGGAACTGGTCCCAGTTAACCACATTGTTCTACCTTGTGATACAAGTTTTTTTAGTTTACAATATGTTGAGGAACTCTGGAAGGCATAATTAGATGTAGGTTGCTGTGAAGCTGGACCATCTGGGACAGAGTTGGAGGTTGAGCCTGGCTCTAGGCTCTCTAAAGAACTCACCTTAGTTGTCTGTATACGTCTCATGCTCTAGCTTCTGTATCACCATATTACTGTCTCTATCTTTTTTTCCATTCCAAAAGTCCTCTAATACTGAGTTATAGTTTATTCTTTCCCCTTTTGCTTCCTTCCTTGTCAATAGGGGCAATCTTTGACGAATCAGCACGGAAAGATGATGAGGTGTTTCGCCTTGCCGTGGCAGATCTCAATTTGAACAACGAGATCTTGGAGACAGAGAAGATCACCATCTCTGTGGAATTCGTTGATGGGAACAACCCCTTCCAGGCTGTGCAAGAAGGTAGGATGATAATCCTATGTTGTCTTTGAGTTGTACATGTGTGCCTGGAAGCAACCGGGCAGGTGCATCAGCTTCAAAGTCATTTTTGTGTTGACATAAAAGTATATTCGAAAAGAAGACATCAAATTGCTCCTGGGCATGGTTCCTTTTTGCTCCACTAATGTTCTGAGCCAGGGTCAGACTGAAATGAAAAGACTTGCTTCAACATTCATCCTTTCACTGCTTCCACTCTAATATAATGCTGGATAGTTTAATGAATAATAATGCATCATATTTTAAATTTTGATATTTTGTGAGTAAAATCTGAATCTGCAATGTAACCAGGTAAATGTATTAGTACAGTGTTTTCCTCTGAAGTAGAAATATACAGTAGGCCTAAGTCAGTAGTATACGGTTGAGTTGCATATTAAGTGCTTTGAGGGCCTTCAGTGAGTTATTTCGGGGTACAATGGTTCTGGAGAAAGCTGCAAGCAATACAGGGGGCCAAGCCATCGGCCTGTTCCAAAAAGGCACTGCACTAGTTGCACTTAATGCAAGAATTCTGGTGACACTTGTTAATCATATACTGTTCACGACTCATTGTAGAATTGTCTTATTGACTAAAGATAAACCAAAACCAATGGATTTAAAGAGACAACATGAAAAATGCCAGAACTTAATATCCCTTCAATGATTTAATTAACTGATAATCAAATACAAAGGCCCCATTTTCAACACCCGAGCACACACTAAAATAAACACACACACACACACACACAGACACACACACACACACACACACACAGTGCGTGTCACTATCTTTGTGGGGACCCGTCATTGACATAATGCATTCCCTAGCCCCTTACCCTAACCTTAACCATCACAACTAAATGCCTACCCTTAGCCCTTACCCTCATCCTAACCATAACCTAATTCTAACCCTTATCCTAAAACCAAGTCTTAACCCTCAAACAGCCCTTTTAGCTTGTGGGGTTCAGCATTTTCGGCCCCAAAAAACTGTCCGGACTCCACAAGTATACTGGACTCCCGGTTTTTGGACCCCACGAATGAAGTTAAACAAGAACACACACACACACACACACACACACACACACACACACACACACACACACACACACACACACACACACACACACACACACAAAATATTAGCCTTGGCTGAGAGAGTGAAGGACAGGGTAGAGAATACATGTGAGTTTTTTTGCATTTCAGGCATTAGGCTGCATGCCTATAGCAAACAATGGAGGCAGAACTGTAAGTATCTTTTTTTCAGAGATTGGCTCAGAGGACCTTGTGTAAATGTAATGTATGTGTGTTCTTTTCAGACCAAACGCTAATGTTCGCGTCGGCCTTGGAGTGAAAGGTTTGAATGCAAAAAATCATTAATGGATATTCTGCATTGCTGTTTAATTTTTACGTTTTGTCCCCGGTGTGAAAAGGCCTTAAGGTTGTTGCTTTGATATAAGTGCATTGCAATGTTGTATGGTAGTCCGGCTAAACTCTTTAAAGTCCCATTCTGAGTAGTTCTATTATCTGGGCCCTGTGTGCATGAAGGATAAACACTGTTTGTTCCTTCCTTTTTTATTTTGAGGTCAGTGAGCAGCTTCTGTATTTATTGTCTTATTAAGGATGTCAGTATTGTGTGAAATAAAGACAAAAAGTGAGTAAAGAGTAACACTGCAGGAGGCATCATTTGAACACTTGTTCCTTAACTGAGCAGACTGAGCCAATGAATTCTGCAGCATGTGTCGTTTTCTGTCCTTGCATTTTTAGCATTTCTTACATTATTGGGTACTTTAAATTATCCTTAGCCAGGATTATTGTGTTACTTCTTGTTTTAAACTTTTTTTTTTCATTTAAGGGAATGTTTTTTTTACTGATTTTGCACGTTCTTTTTCAGCTATCGCATAGATCACATTCATAAATATAGACACAGTTACAGCTTGGAGCAGCCAGGCTGGTTAGTTTCTTAAAAGCATATAGTATCTATTGGCAGTACACGATTTATTAAGGACAGATCAGATGCCACTTTTTGCTTGGGACTGCTAGTTTTCAATGACAAAGTGGCCTTGCTTCTCAGTTTTGCTTCTTTCATCCCTGACTGATTAAACTTCTGCAGGCCGTCAAGTCTCTCACTCTGTTGACTCGTCTGTCCAAATTTGTGGGACGTACAATAAATACTTCCCCATCTTTTTGTCCGCCTGGTACAGAACAGACTGCCTGACTCATTCCCCTGCCAGTCTGCCTGCCAGTCTTTCTGTTTGCCCACCTTTTTGTGTAGTTAGCTGGCTGATGAATTGATTGCCTGTCTCCCTATCTGCCTGTCTATCTGTGTATTTGTCTCGCTAACTGGTAACCTGGCTGGCAAATCAATTGTCTTTGTCTCTGTCTTTCATGTATTATGGTTTCAGATGTGTTGCTTGGTGCCCCTTTTAGCAGAAACAATCATTTTAAAAGATTTCAATATTTTAAAATGTCAACGCTATTAAGCTGTGTATTTTCTATATTAAGCAGATAATTAAACATGAAAAAGGTCAATGACACCTTTTCCTTTGTGCGTGTTTGTTGAATTACATGAAGTAGTTATACATTATGAAATAATAACATGTTACAGTTAACTTTCACTAGCTTAGATTCTGCTCATGAGACAGACAGTGTTGAAAGTGTAGTTAGAAAAAACATTATTGTCCTGGCACTTAAATGACACTGAACGGCATGTCCTCTCTAAGGGCGTAAATGAAAGCGTATAGAAAGCATGAAAGCGTATAGGGATAATTTGCACCTTGCCTTTGATTCAGTTTTGCTGGCAATCTACATGTAATTAGCACCTGATTTATAATGTAGTGCTCATTACGCAATCAGCACTTGAGACAGTCTCCTAGACACATTCTGTTTAAAGCAGAGCTCAGTAGGTGCAGTTCAGTGGTGGGATGAGGCGGAGATCATCAAGCTTAAAAAATAGATCATATTGTAATAATGCTGGATTGAAAAACCGACTAATAGATAGATAGATAGATCGATACTTTATTCATCCTGAGGGAAATTTTAGGCATCAAGTAGCTTAGACAACCATAACACAACAAACACATACACACATATATCTCACATAGCCTACATAAAAATCACTCACAGAAAATTAAAGAGTTAAAGGTGCTAAGGTAGACTGTGTGCAATGGTGGTAGTGCAAAAGAGAACAGTGTGGGGATTGATCAGTGCAATAGCTTATTATTAAATATTAAAGGATATTTCACCATTGGAAAGATGAATATATCTTTAAATTGGGTCACTTATGTAGTAGAAATGTTAAATTTTTTTCAAAATTGGTGGCTTCTAGGCCATACAGTCTATGGTCTACTCCCAAGCCACGCCTACCGTTTAAAGACAGACATTCAACCATATACACAAAACAGCGTTGTGGTGTTACACATTTAAAATAAATAAAAACAACATTATATAAAAACGACACACGAAACAGGCTACATTTAGTGCACACACATTTATAGGCTCCGTAAAGTTCAGCTAACACATACTAGCATAAGCGCTTGGTGGGCTGTAAACACTGAGTATAAAAACAGCCGTAAATTTGCGTGGAATGTAGAATGGTTGACATTTAACAGTCACACCAGCAGTTAGCAGTTAGTTGGATACAAGCACCAGTCCGTATCAACACAGCCCACCTCCACTAGTCTTACCCGGCAACAGAGCAGCAGGCCTGGTAGCTGGATAGTCCGGTACACTGATGTTCAGCCATGTTTCCACAACAACAAAAACACAGCAGTCTCTGAACTTGTGTTGGGAGTTTCGTTGAAGTTGGATGTAGTCCAGTTTGTTGTCTAATGAGCGGACACTTGCAAGCAGATTGATGGAACAGGTGGCCGGCTAGCCAAATTTTCTTCAAAACCTTTACAAAACTTTTTCAGCGTGTAGCTTGCTACCTCGAAGTTTGTTGTTGTTTCCTGAAAGCGAACAGAGTTTGAGAACGGCAATACACAGAGAGCGGAAAGCGAGGGGCGCTGGCTGTCAGGCAGTTATCCTGGAAATGTACTTTGGACTTCCGTTGATCCAGGCTAGTGCTAACTAAATACTCACCGACAAACACACCTTCCTCACTCTTTTTTCCCCTCTCTCTCTACTGCACTGCTCACTAACGTGTGGGCAGCAGCTGCCGCTGAGAGCGTGTAGGCTGCTTGCTAGAAGCTTGCTCCCGATATTGTTTGTCAACTTCTGGATGGCTATTCTTAATTACGGATCAAATTGGTGGTGTTGAAGGATTTGAAACGGCATCGAATTCACATTAGTTCGACCTTGCAAGTCTTCTTTTTTCACTGTGAAATAAGAGGTTTCGTGGTTATTCTGTAGAATAAATGGTAATTCATTTGAATTAACCCTTTAATTTTTTTAGCTCACCATAACCTTCCTTTTTTAATATACCTGCACGTGTTCTTCAGAGGTGCAGGATTTTCCACATAAAATTGAATACTGCAAATCCTGTTAACCTCAGTTAATCCAGTGAAATGTGCTACTTTCACTCATAATATTTACTATCAATATTTGCGTGAGCTTTCAAAACACACTCTGGCTCACTCATGATTTGATGTGCACAGTAGGGGAATGTAGCAACACAAAGACAGAAGTTAATATATTGTCGCTGTCGGGCAGAAATCTTGTATCTTCATATTTTGTCATTTCAATTTCTTTCATAAATCAATGCTATTGGTCACCCTTAACATCTGTCTGTAGGTTTTACAAATATTTAAACAGTGACAAGTAAAATGTAATCTGACTTTGTCTGAGGTAAATAGCTCAATAAAATGTTTTCATATCAGCCTTTTTTCATTTCCTGTTTTGGACGTACAAGGTTTTTGCCCCACAGTGACGACTACATGATTATTCAAGGATCATTTCTAGTTTTAAAGTGAGAGAAAAATAATTCAAATAGGTATGAGTCCCAACAGCTTTGTCTAGCCTGCAGCTCTACAATTCCACTGCCATCTGTTCTAAAAATTTATTTATGTTGACAATTAAAGGGACTATCAACAAAAAGACTATCACATACGTATCTATAAGATATTACAGGAGGAGTCAGATAATAATAGTTTGGATATTAAAGAAAAATGGGAGTTGGAGATGAACACCATTATCTCATATACAAACTGGGAATCATCATGCAGAGAGGGACATCAAATAACAAATAGACCCATCTGGAAGGAATTCAAATGGAAAATCAAAATGAGATTCTTCAGGACTCCTCTTGTCATATCAAAATGTGGTGGTGCCTTGGATCAGTGCTGGAGGGGCTGTGGCCTGGTGGGAGGCCACACACACATATTTTGGGACTGTCCAAAGAGTTAGGATATTGGAAAAACATACAAAATAAAATTAAAACATGTTTGGAAATAGAACTACCATTAGAACCATCTTATTTTGTATTGGGATTACTACCAGAAGATGTAGAGGAGAATAGTCAGGCATCATTACTGAGAGTCCTTCTTCTAATTGCTAAAAACAGTCTTCTTGCTGAGGCCGCAGCCCCCCACGGCAACACAATGGAGGGAAAAAGTTAAGGAGGTATACCACATGGAATGTATAACCACAATGTTAACTAAAAACAGAAGTATTTCTGACTAAATGGTCTCCGATTACTACATACTTTTTCAAATGATGTAACCTAAGTGTTAGTGAAACAATTCTTGTGAAGTGAACACTACTATGTAATTATTATTATTATTATTATTATTATGTTGTGTATATATTTTTTTTCTATGCTTATTTTGGGTTGTTTTTGTTTCAAATTCTTTAAATTTGTCTCTTCCTTGTGTTGCTGGGGGAATGTTGCTCATCCCTGCGAACTACGAGCGGATGTTAAGGTGATGCTGAAATCCATTGACTGACCCCGTAAGACATTTATGCCTGTATTGTGTCTCTTAACAGTTGACTGTACCTCTTGATTGCAAAGCAAATAAAAAATCCCTTTACCACCATTATACTGAAGACAGTCATAAAGAATGGCACATCACAATCAGGACAGCAGCTATCGATTATTTTAGTAATCGAGTATTCTACCGATTATTCCATCGATTAATCGAGTAATCGGATAAGAAATACTTTTGTTTTATTGAAGAGCAATAATATACAATAGTTTGGTTTAATTTTCGGAAAAGCAACATTTTTATTGCCTACATTGCTTACAATATCATCTCTCAAAAAACTAAACATATTAAGTGCTTTTAAGGGCCATATTACACTTAACATTTAAAACATTTTCTGAAATGCAATAACAACCTCAAACTAAGGCATACATTAAACATACATAAACATTACCTTAAGTTGTGTTTTCAGAACTACAAGTTTCAACCTGAGACTGATCTGTATATAGGCCTATATGTAAATATTAGTTATATTCAACGTATTTTTATTTATATTTGATGTCAATGTCACACAGCTGTTACATTATGCTAGTAGATCGTCGATCAGCTGTTTCTCCGTGAAGAGAGCAAGTGAGAGAAAATGGTGCGCAACAATCAGCTGTTTTTCCGGCTCTTTAGATCAAATTGTGGTCACTACTACGTATTTTCTTGTATTTGTTTTTGGTAGTTGTTGTGTTGGTGTAGTTTCATTGTCCATACGACTCTGTGATTTACTTTTGTCGGTCCTCTTCGTGGAATGGATGATTAAGTTAGACTCAATGTTTTCTGTTGACATGCTGAAGCACTGATGTCGTGTTATTATTGTGGTAAGCTAGTTCAATTTTGCAGTAGACACACAGTTTTCGTTTTAATTACATTTGAACTGATTCCAAACTTTGGACACTTTCTGTCGTTTTCTCCAGCCTGTCTCTTCTCTTAGCCCCTTACGCTCTTTCTTCATTTTGTAATCAGTCTTCATGGCATGTGTCGCCAGCAGCGTCAGCCTGGTGTGCGACAGTAATAATCCACCGTGCGGAAACACCGTGAGCGATACAACGTTGGTAACATTAATTAAGCAAAGCCTCAAGGCGAATCAGTTTGCATCGAGGATTTTTAGTAATCAAATTATTCGAGTTACTCGAGGAATCGTTTCAGCCCTAATCACAATAACCATATCTCTAACAATGCAGACCATTGCGTGCGTGCATCAGCCTCAGGAGTGCGTTCAGAGGCTTGGATTAAATCTCCCTCCCTCCCTTTCTTTGTCCTTAACTGTGGATCTGCTCCTGTCACTTATATTCACATTTCACTCCCTACACCCTATCCACCCACCGCCATAGTAACCGGGATAGACATTAATTAGGGAACGGGTGGGGTTGTGTGTGTGTGTGTGTGTGTGTGTGTGTGTGTGTGTGTGTGTGTGTGTGTGTGTGTATGCATGTCAGTGTGTGCCCATTCATGTCCCCATCAATTAAACCAATGACAATCACCTAATTGGATAACAGTCTATGGAAAGGTGGGGGCAAGGAAAAGCAGAACAGGAGGAGACCACAGGAGGGAGGGAACTCAATAGTTGTCTCAGCTTATTTTTCATCTCAGCTTAGTCTTGACACACCGCCACATTTATGCACACACTGCCACACTCACAGATAAATTAAATGAAAAAACTAGACAGAAAACTGAATAGTCTTGACAGACCCTGCTAGCATCTATTACTACCTGTTTGTTCAATGTTTGTATACTTTGCCCTTTAAAGTGGGAGTCCCCATCAAAATGAGAAGCAGTTTAGTTTAGTTAGCTCTAAAGAAATAATCCCAAGGATAGAATGCACGTGTATGACTAATAGAATATGATTAATTCCCTCAGTGATTATACCTGCAGACAGTGAAGACTGCTGCACAATTCAGCACAGAAAAAAGGACAAAATTCTTCACAATTCATTTATATAATTTATGTAAATAAATTTTGTTTATGTCGTTTATTAAGCAAAAATGCCAAACGTGTTGGTTCCAGCTTCTCAGAATTGAGGATTTGCTGCTATTCTCTGTTTTATGTCATGGCAAAGAAAATTTTCTTTGGGTTTTGGCCCATTAGTCGAACAAATCAAGCTATTTTACAGACTAAAATAATAATTGATTAATCAAAAAAAAATCATCAATTAATTAATTGGTAATACAAATAACTGTTGCTGACTGCAAAGCCTTAAACATTTGTTTAAATGTTATTTTGATTATCTCCTGTAAATGGCACCTGAGAAGATTCAGCACCATGCTCAATGTTCAGTGACATACATTACACCAGAAGTGTACTAGTTACTGTTCTGTTCACTAGTTTATATACTTAATAATCTAAGCACTCTAGTCAACTCTCACAGTATTTGTGGTCACACTGGGCATGCATTGTAAGTGCTGCCTCTGTAGAATATACATTTAGATTCCTGTGATACTTCTTAGACAGTGTACTGTGGTGGTAGTTTAGAAAATGACAAGAAGCGTATTTGCAACAAAACAGTAAGTCAAATCGCCAATGCATTCTGCAGTCCAAATGTAGTTCCACCCAGATATGCATATAATCATGTCAAATGTATATTTCATGACCTTTTTTCCACAAAGTATTTGCTCATAGTAATGTACTATAAAAAAGATTGTGGTGAACATTCTTCAGTAGCGGTATAGATTGGTTATGAGGGCTGCTAATGCAAAATTGGATGTGTATAAAAAATGATAAAATTATCATCTTGTTAAATTCTTAATTAAAGTTTCAATGGATTAGAGAGACTGAAAATATATTTAGGCGATGTGTCATCTTTTCAATTGATTAATTTTGACACAGTGGAACTCAGTAACGATGGAATATAGTTCGAAAGTCAGCATGAAGCAA